>JAOXYJ010000001.1:4897101-4907941 GCA_028566555.1 Lithophaga nigra
ACATTTACTCTCATTTCTTGCTTGTAGTACTGCATAATCCGCACCCCTGCATGGCAGTTTTAATTCTGGAGTAAAATATAGCGGATAATAGACGACTTTTTACGGTAGTCGTATAATGGAAATCAACATTTTAATGAGGTAATACATGATACTAGTACAATTCTTACTTGAAGTTAAAATAAAATGTGTTGATAATATGCAACCTTCATAAAAAATATTAACAACAACCATTTCAATGTGTCTCAGTGTTGTAAAAGGCCTTTTTTAAAAGAAAGATGGTGATTGAAATAGAATTTAACTAACATTCTGAAAAAAAATTTAAAAAAAAAACTCAATAATTACAAATGAATTGACTTGAGTTGGTCAAAAGGTGAAATGTGTAAGCCAATGGATAATTCAGTTGGTTTATTCTTTGCTGTCAGTCCAATTTTAAGTATCCAAGGTTACACCGTTATCCTTAGTTCAAGTAACCAAGATTCCACTGTAACAGTTCTGTATTTACATATCTAAGTTTATGAAAACAAGATCCCTTTGAGGTTCTGTGTTTATCAACCAGAGTTCAAGTTCAATTCATAAGTAAACACATTTAATTTTAATTACTTGTAAACTTACCAACTATAATACAGACACGAAATAAACAAATTCCATGGTGTTATGTACTTACCAACTAAACATAGCTATCAAACTGTTTATTGCAGTTCTTGGATTTCTAAATAAATTATGATAACTGTACATTTTACAGCCAGTATTATTATTTTCTGTGTTCTGAAAAATAAATTAAACATTTAACTATCACAAGATCTCAGTATTACAAACATTTTTCAAACTATGGTAATAATACCATATTTCTTTCAATTCGGTATCATATATACATTACCAGTATTAGAACAGCATAGTGAATGTCAGTACATGTATTTCTTGTTATCGAACAACAATGTGGTGATATATTTAAATAGCTGACCTCATGTAATGATAATTAATTTGGCATGATTTTTAAAGCAAGCTGGTATCAGATCTTTTTAGAATTACTCATCTACATTTCTTTGGTCCAAAGTTTAAATATCATCAATCAACATATTTATATCTTCTAAGCTCAGAGTGAGATAATCATCCAGTACAAATGTTACTGGGATGACCTTTTATGTGTTGTCATTTTTTTTTGCCATGGTTTATGTCTTCTTCTGAGAGAGAATTTATGCTAGCTTTTATTTTTGTAAACTTTCCCTTGAAGAGCTTTAGATGAGGAAGGTCCTTAACTTGTACACTGCTTTATTTTACAACAAGAAACTACCTTGCTCAACTACTGTTGAGAAAGATCAGGAGTTTCCACACTGATTTACTTTTCCACAGTAAAATTTACCTTAGAGCTGTAGTTGAAAAAGATCAGGAGTTTCCACTCTGTTTTACTTTACCACAGTAAAATTTTTCATAGAGAGCTGTAGTTGAGAAAGATCAGGAGTTTCTACACTGTTTTACTTTACCACTTTAACATTTACCTTCGAGAGCTGTAGTTGAGAAAGATCAGGAGTTTCCAAACTGTTTTACTTTACCACTTTAACATTTACTTTAGAGAGCTGTTGTTGAGAAAGATCAGGAGTTTCTACACTGTTTTACTTTACCATTTTAACATTTACCTTAGAGAGCTGCAGTTGAGAAAGATCAGGAGTTTCTACACTGTTTTACTTTACCACTTTAACATTTACCTTAGAGAGCTGTAGTTGAGAAAGATAAGGAGTTTCTACACTGTTTTACTTTACCATTTTAACATTTACCTTAGTGAGCTGTAGTTGAGAACAATCAGGAGTTTCTACACTGTTTTACTTTACCACTTTAACATTTACATTAGAGAGCTGTAGTTGAGAAAGATTAGGAGTCTCTACACTGTTTTACTTAACCACTTTAACATTTACCTTAGAGAGCTGTAGTTGAGAAAGATTAGGAGTCTCTACACTGTTTTACTTAACCATGTACAGTAAAATTTACATTGAGAAAGATCAAGAGTTTCCACACTGTTTTACTTTACCCCTTTAACATTTACCTTTGAGAGCTGTAGTTAAGAAAGATAAGGAGTTTCTACACTGTTTTACTTTACCACTTTAACATTTACCTTTGAGAGCTGTAGTTAAGAAAGATCAGGATTTTCCACACTGTTTTACTTAACCATAGTAAAATTTACACTGAGAAAGTTCAGGAGTTTCTACACTGTTTTACTTTACCACTTTAACATTTACCTTTGAGAACTGTGGTAAAGAAAGATCAGGATTTTCCACACTGTTTTACTTAACCATAGTAAAATTTACCTTAGAGAGCTGTAGTTGAGAAAGATCAGGAGTTTCAATACTGTTTTACTTCACAACAGTAACAATTTACTTTAGAGAGCTGTAGTTGAAAAAGATCAGGAGTTTCAACATTGTTTTACTTTACCACAGTAAAATTTACCTTAGAAAGCTTAAGTTGAGAAATTGGGAGTTTCCATTCTGTTTTACTTTACCACAGTAAAATTTACTTCAGAGAACTGTAGTTGAGAACGGTCAGGAGTTTTCACACTGTTTTACTTTACCACACTACAATTTACCTTAGAAAGCTGAAGTCGAGAAAGGTGAGGTGTTTCAAAACTGTTTTACTTTACCACTTTAACATTTACCTTAGAGAGCTGTAGTTGAGAACAATCAGGAGTTTCTACACTGTTTTACTTTACCACTTTAACATTTACCTTAGAGAGCTGTAGTTGAGAAAGATCAGGAGTTTCCACATTGTTTTACTTTACCACAGTAAAAGTTACCTTAGAAAGCTTAAGTTGAGAAAGATTGGGAGTTTCCATTCTGTGTTACTTTACCACAGTAAAATTTACCTCAGAGAACTGTAGTTGAGAAAGGTCATGAGTTTCCACGCTGTTTTACTTTACCACACTGCAATTTACCATTGACAGCTGAGTTGACAAAGATCAGGTGTTTCCACACTGTTTTACTTTACCACTCTGACATCTACCCTAGAGAGATGAAGTTGAGAAAGATCAGGATATTCCACACTGTGCTACTTTACCACAGTACAATTTACTTTAGAGAGCTGTGGTTGAGAAAGATCAGGAGTTTCCACACTGTAACATTTACTTTAGAGAGCTGAAGTTGAGAAAGATCAGGAGTTTCCACACTGTATCATTTACTTTAGAGAGCTGAAATTGAGAAAGATCAGGAGTTTCCACACTGTTTTACTTTACCACTGTAACATTTACCTTAGAGAGCTGAAGTTGAGAAAGATCAGGAGTTTCCACACTGTTTTACTTTACCATTTTAATATTTACCTTAGAGAGCTGTAGTTAAGAAAGACCAGGAGTTTCCACACTGTTTTACTTAACTACTCTAACATTTACCCTAGAGAGCTGTAGTTTAGAAAAATCATGTGTTTTCACACTGTTTTACTTTACCACAGTACAATTTACCTTAGAGAGCTGTAGTTGAGAAAGATCAGGAGTTTCCACTCTGTTTTACTTTAACATTTACCTTAGAGAGCTGTAGTTCAGAAAGACCAGGAGTTTCTATACTGTTTTACTTTACCACTGTACAATTTACCTTAGAGAGTTGTAGTTTAGAAAAATCATGTGTTTCCACACTGTTTTACTTTACCACAGTTCAATTTACCTTATAGAGCTGTAGTTGAGAAAGATCAGGAGTTTCTACATTGTTGTACTTTGCCATTCTCAATATTATTTGCTTAGCTTCATCAAATCTTCCTTTACTTAACAACCATCTTGGACTTTCTGGTACCAAACTGAAAATTATTTTTCATATTATGAAAAAGAATTTTAAATAGTACAGATTAATTTTGTGTTTACAAGGTATAGGACTTGACACAGGAAACAAGTTAATGGCCACTAATGAAGGTTGACCACATAACAAAAAACAAGCTATCAAAACCCAGTTCCTTTACTTGTCCTAACCTTGTACATTTTTTACTTTATTTACTTACTTTCTTTTTTTACATTTATAGACTGTCAATGATTAAGGAAGTGTGTCTGTAAAATGAGTTTCTGTAAAATTTCACCAATTATGAACTTCCCTATACCCTTGCATCGAAAAAAGACTGAGGTTCACCTGCACCTGTTCCATCAACTAGTTTGATTATCAGGATTGGGTTGTACAAATGTCAATAAAATTGAAATGTCTATTCAAAATTAATTGACCCCATTAAAATATTTGAATTTGTTAAAGGTTAGTTGATAATTAAACATTTAAGTCTACCATGACTGATACCAGTATTTCAGATTTGTGCAAACCAGTCCAAAATATTAGTATTTCTAAGTTTGACGACCCTAACAATTCACATGTATATATATGTAAAACAACATCTTAACACAATATGATACCAGGGTGTGTTCACGTTTCTCCCACTTTAATTATTTGTTTATACAGTAGTAAATTTACTTTACCTGTAATTACTTGTACAGTGCAACCTGTGTGATAGAGCCAACATTGAAATATACAATCACAATACAGTTCTTTAATTATTCTTTATTGCATTGCCAGTTTTTGATGTATATATATGCTATTTTAGTTTATTTCTTTCGGTGAGTTTTGAATTCTACTTCACACAATAAATACATAAAAGTCTCAACTTGTATAACTTTATTTACTTTAATAGCAAACATTAAATAAACAAACAACATTTCATTTCAACATAAGCAGCACAAAACAAATTATTTTATTACCAAGAAGCAAGTATATTCAATAAATGAATAGAAAACTGAATTGCATTTAATTTTAACACATGCAGGATCATACAGCATAAAAGTACGTAAAACAAATATGTAATTAAATACACACAAACATTCATAAGCTTTAAATCAAGTATCTACAATTTCTTAAGATATGACTGTAATAAATCAAACATTTGAAGAAACAAGTATTAAATGAATAAACATTAAAATTCATTTCATTGTAACACAAGTAGCACAAAAAACTTTATTTAATTATTTAATAAATAAACATACAACTTGAAATATCATTCATTTCAACACAAGCAGCACAAAAAACTTTATTTAATGATCAAGAAGCAAGTATTTAATGAATAAACATACATTTGAAATATCATTTAAACAGAAACAGCACTAAAAAGTAATGTCAAATAACTCATACAGGAATACACTAAATGTTCACAAAGCACTAAAATCGTCAGTTATCCATGTGTAGAAGAAAGCTGGCTTGGTCGGCAAACTCTTGTACGGTAAGTTCCTGTTGCAGAAAACGGTGCTTAAGGATGGAAAGTCTGCTGTTGATGTTCCTATACTTCTTAAGTTGTGGTCGCTGAGTTCCTCCTGCTGCAATCTGTATTTGGTTGGCTTCGGTGTTGGCTTGCTCCTTCTGAAGTAGGTCGATTACTGCGTAGATGTTTGGGTGTGCGTGGTTGACGAGTTTCTTCAGTTTGCTGTGCCATCCTTCCAAGTGGTTTGTTGTACGTGGTCCCTCGTTGGCAAAGTGGTTCCATTGGTCTCGGTTTCCTCCTTCTACCCAGTGTTCTGTCACGTAGTCGGCGAAAGGCGTAGTGTTGACTGGAATCTGTTCAGCGTCTTCAAGGGCGGTAAACCATACATCCTCGACTAACTCAGGTGGTACAAGAGGAAGAACTGCTGCTCGTCGTACTAGTAGCTGTAAGTCTGCGTTGGTTTTGTAGGTAGTGGCGAGTCCAAGTTTCTGTGTTTTCCTCCATATGCATTGCGTGTAGTGGAAAAAGCAGCCTTTGATGGTGATGTTGGCGAATGCTCGTTGTGCGGAGTTGCGGGTAGCTGTCTCGAAGTCAATAAAAAGTGTATCTGGTGTAAGTAGAAGTCCACGTTGTTGGCATGCAGTCTTGAGTAGGTTGAAGAAGCGGTCGTAGATCTGTTCACTTTTTCCTGGTAGTAGTGCAAATACGAGTGGGTACATGACATCATCGACTGTTGCGTGTAGTGTGTATAACTGGCTGAACTGGTTTGGTGAAGTGTAGAAAGTGCCGTCTCCGTATATGATGTCTGTTGCTACCAAGTTGATGAGATTGCGGGTAGTTGAAAATACCAGTATTCTGTCTGCGTTGCCGTCGTTGAGAAGTAGGAACTGTTCTCCTGCCAAAGTCTGGGTCCATTTACCGTCGAGTTGGATGTCGTTGCGGGTTGCGGGTAGTTTTGGTGTTTCTTTCTGTCGGCCCCTGTAGAATTTCATGCGGGTTTCGTAGAATGTTGGTAGTTCAGCAATAACGTCATCGTGGTCGGGATTGGCTTCCATGTAGTCTGCGCTGCGTAGTTTGGCCCTCTCTTCGTTGTAAATGGCGGGTATTGGTGTTGTCTCTTTGATGCAGCGTTCTTTAATTGTGTTGATGACTGCTTCAGCTTTCACTCTGGCAGTGTTTGGTGCGTGGTTGTGGTGGTGGCCAAATTTGGTGATGTTCTCGTTGTTGGTATTGACTGTAGCTGGACACAAGGGAACGACACACTTCCAGTAACGTCTGTCGCCACGGGTATTCTTCACCATGAACTGGTAACCATTCAGCTCTAGTCGGACTCTACCAAACTTGTTGGGTACGAAGTTCACAGCAAGCATAGCGTTTGCCATGTCAAACAACAATTTATATATCTTTCATAAACAACAATTTATATATCTTTCGAAAACAACAACAGTTTATCTTTAGTAACAACAGTTTAAATATCTTTAGTAACAACAAATATGTACTTCTTTATAGGCAGATATATGGTCGACTTGAGAATTAATACGTGAATGAAGCTACTACTACTAATTTCCGACCTTATATATCTGTATTGATATCTACTCACCGTGTTTGGCTAAGCTTTCAACTCTTCAGTTTCTTTGACTTTCAAAATCTACTCACTTTGTTATCCAAAGCTTTGCCACTGTTCAATTAGAATACCAGCTTTTAGCTTAGGCATTTAGCTTAAGCTTGGACTGTTCAATTCGAAGGTTAACTTGTACGTAAGCTTGGACTTGTCAGTTCATGTTGTATAATATTTAAATTACACCATCATATATATTTTTTTATTTCCAGCAATATAGTTAAAATATATTTCATGTTTTTTCTTTTATCTTGAGAGAAAAAAAAACAGAAAAAAACCTAATTTTCAATTACTTGCTAAAAATTCTTAATTAATAATGTCTTCAAGAATATTTATTATTTTGTATTTTTCTTTTTAAATAATGACACTTCTTTTTATTGTATTTATTTGTATTTTATTTTTAATATTATTAGTCATTATTGATAACATAATATTTTAAAATCTATAAGTGACAGGATCTACTGTACTTTGCCAGTATAAACAATTTTAATTGCAATAAAAACAATTTGTGGGAGAAACCTTAATTAGGTAATTAAAAGTGGGAGAAACGTGATTAAACCGTAAAATTGAGATTAATTTGTAACACTAGATTTCAAAAACATTTTTACTTAAAAAGTTGACTTTTCTTATACCAAACTAATAAGGATTTTTGCCACTTAAATACAATTGTAGTAAAATTCTACAAAAAATAGTCTATTAAAGAAGTTTTTATGAAATACTGTCTGTTTTACTCTTGAGTCGGTTTAATTATAAAAGAATCAAAGAAAACAGTTTTTATGAAGTATTATTTTACTCTTAAACAGGTTCAACTTTTTCTGTGTAAGATGGAAAGACTGTATCATTCCAGGACTAATAAACAAAGATCTCTACTCTTTTTAGCAAAATTGATTCTATGTCTTAAAAGGTATTTCTAAAACAAAAAATGGAAATGTCAGATCATTGAATTAATATTGCTTTACTGAGAGGAATTCATGTCCACAACAGTTATTCTCTAGCTGTATTATTATTTTGTTGGAAGACTTTGTTGTACTTTAAAAAAAAATTGTGGTAAGTAAAAATGGTGAACTTACTACAAGGTATTTCAGTTAAGTTCACCTTGATTTTTACGTTAGCCAAAGTCAGGTGTGAGCCTCAAAGCATTTGAGAAGACAGGTTTGTGATCTAATCAGGTAAATATAGGTAACTACATTGGATCAGACAGTGGCCATTACCCAAAGTCAGGTGCAAGCTAACAGCCTTGGAGAAGATAGGCTAGTGATCTGTACAGGTAAATATACGTTACTACAATGGATCACTCAGTCACCATTTACCCAAAGTCAGGTGTGGACTAACAGCCTTGGAGAAGATAGGCTAGTGATCTCTACAGGTAAATATAGGTTACTACATTGGATATGCGGGCTAACAGCCTTGGAGAAGATAGACTAGTGATCTGTACAGGTAAATATAGGTAACTACACTAGGTCACTCAGTGGCCAATACCCCTAAATTAACGCTGGAAAAAAGGACTGTTTTCTTATTCATGTTAGATTTTTTTCTTTTGTATTTTTTTTTTCATTCTAAAAAACAAAACAAAAAAACCCCAAGATATTAAAGTGGATTGATGTTTATATTATGGTTTCTGTTTGTCGCTATTTCTCAATGGGAATACCACATTTCACTAATCAGAGTCAAATTATACAAAAAATAATTACTGCATTTTAGTGTAACTGACACCCCGACCTAATGTGATCTTTGGTAGTCGTAGATATTGTACATGTCATTGAGTCTTTGGGACCTAATTGCTCGTGTAGAATAGCTATTGTCCAAGGTGTTAAAGGCAATGAAACATAAATCTAACCCTATTGTTGTTTTTCTATTTACAGACCTACCTAAGGATCAAATGTAACCGGCAAGCTCGCTTAACCAGTAAGTTGTCAGTTATTACATTTCCGTCCCTTCGTGGGTAGTTCGTTGATACTATTGTTAGGAAACTTGGTATGCTGATCAAACAAAATGATAAAGTAGGGAGATGCCACAAGTAGTTACGAAATCTTAATCAATTAACAGAGAATGATTTTAAGTTCAAAAGAAGACCAATAATTTATTGCATTTTAACCAGTGTTTGACAAGCTTTTACAGATTTCGGTATTGATAATGAAGTTAAATTGAAAAATAAAACAATTAAAACAAGATCATTCTTTTAGTAAAATGGTATAAAATAGAACTGGCGACTTGGTTAAGTTTGTATCAGTGGTCCGATATCAAGATAAGTGTTGACAACTTATAGAAATACAATCATGCGATATACTCGTCTATCATACTTATAATTATTAACTCATTAACAGTGAAAAAATAGTCTACTTGCACTGCAAGATAAAAAATACATGACATTCAAAATTTGAAGGTTTCACTTGTGAAATATCTTAAAAGCATCCAATACTGAACATATTAAAAAAAAGTAAAAGATTACAACAGTAATTTATGTTTTATACTGATTACGTTTATGACAACTTCGTCCCTGTATATATACCCTGCCTTCTTTATTCTCCACAACTACGTAGATAGGTTAGATAATTCATAGTGATATACAGTTAGATTTTCCCCTGTTAATCTCAAACAAAAATATTTCATGGACATCCATATATTTCTTGATTTGACTTAATTCTATCATTCAGAAATAAAGATTATTTCTTTTGTCATAAAATCTTGTAATTCATAATGTAACTGCCTGTGTTTTTGATTGCACTTTAGTTTGATGGTAATATGAGAGACTGTATGTGAGATTCATTTTCTGACATAAGAATTTAAATAGTTATTCATAAATAAATTGTTTAAGAATCTTCTCAGTATAGTTCTGTCTAGATATCTCTTTTAATTCCATAAGACATTTGTATAAAACTAATACCAAAAAACAAAATGAAAATTGTTTCATCAGATTGCATTTTGAAGTAGAATGGAGTTACAAAATCTCAAATGAACCGTATTAGTATACACTGCTGCATTTTTATAAAAATATTTTATATATACTTTACCAGGTCGTTCCAAAAACAAGAAGAGAAGGCCAACGGAGGAGAGTGCTTGTCCGATATGTAATGAAAGATTATCTGGAACAGCCGAGGAATTAAATGGTCATGTGGAATTATGTCTCAAAAAGGTAGGGATGGTATGTTTTATAAGTACAGTACCTATATCTATTAATAATTTATTATGTTTATAGATGATGTATTGAAATAATTTCCAAACTTAAAAACAAACTATACTGTATATTTTTCATTGAACATACGAAAATATCAAAAGTATTAACTAATAATATTTTTTCTACCCTGATTTTAACCATAAACAAAAAAGGGTTATATAACATTGCATTATGTTTTGATTCAGTTTGGTTCATGTTTTAAATATGTTTTACTGTAAATACTGTACATCAATGAACTTGGAAATTTCTTGGTTAACTTTAAACAAAAATAAATTTGAGAAAAATGCTCCAGAATTTATTTTAAAAATAATTTTTACAAAAATTTCCATAGCAACGTGGAGAATTGGAAGATGAACCAGTAGATGTAGAAGGGGATGATGAACAGTATGAGGAATATACATGGGCTGGACAGACCAGGATACGGGCCACTACTATGTTAGAAGGAGGATTTGCACGTAAGTTTTATTTTCATCTGTTGTACACACTGGCATAAATCCTCAGGTATGTTAGCTAGGGAACATTAAGATAAAAGCCTACAATGTACATATTTTTTTGTGGACGGGTGTACACTATAACTTTTTAGATTCTTCAATACATAAATACAAAGGTGTCAAAGAAAGGTGCATGTCCCTCAGAAAAGACATTTTAGGCCAAAACAAATTGATATTCTGTTCATTGCAATCACTGCTTGCTTATTTCTTCATTATTTTCATGTTCATTTGAAACAAATTAATCTAGACATACTGTATGGCAAGTTTTCTCAATACTTCATGTAGTTATTCTATTCCAGAAAGTCAAAATATAGTGATAAATTAGAAAACAGGAAACTATGAAAAAAAATGTGTTTC
>JAOXYJ010000001.1:4957655-4969011 GCA_028566555.1 Lithophaga nigra
CAGAATGTCAACAAATCCCGACCCGGTTTTGTAAAATCTTGACCCAAATTTGCCGCGCCTCTCGTTATCTAAATATCGTTGAGTTACCCCCTCTCCTGGAACAAATCTTATGACGGTACTTCTATTCTGTCACAGCCAGACTGTAAATTCTACATCATATAGTAACACTGTAAAATACGCACGCATTAGTCAATACAGATACTATACTTCAAAGTTGATATATATTCAACTACCCTTTGGATTTGTAAATATAAGGCATGTCAATAATGAGAAACATATGAAGGGTTTTTGTCTTGCTTTTCAGTCAAGACCATGTCCCCATGACCTTGAACAATCATAATTATTTTTTTAATTATTTTTTTCGGTATGAACATTAGTTCAATCCTCTCATAAAATTATGTAATTATTAAAAATCGCACATCATTTTTTATATTCATTAGTATTGTAAAAAGTAGCATCTGCCATCCGCGGGTCCATCGTTTTAATTATTAAATATAATAACATAGAACTGGAGAATGAATTCAGCTGACAGGACAGCAGCTTCTTTTTAGTTCTGTAAAACCTCATACAAAATTAATATCGTATCACCTGTACTGCTAGTATCGCCCAACATACGGGTGTACATCTGCAATGGCAGACTGACAGACCTGAACACGTGTTTGTTTGTGTCCAATATTACACTGGCCGAACAAAGGATGTCAATGGCCCTGATTATCTTTTTAATTAAGATAAGCATAAGTCCAGCTGCTTAAATCGGTTAATGAGAATATAAAGCTGACATGGCTTCACCTGCATTGATTAATGTGTCAATTATTTTACATTGGTTATATGGTCAGCACATGTTTTATCATATTTTTGTAATTTATGACAAGGCCAGATTTAGTCCACCTCGGGCTATCTGATTGACAACTATAAATCATTCAACAAAATTTATTTTTACAGATGTAATAAAAGTTGTCGTGTCAACTGCCGTTGAAAATCTGATACATGTTCAGTTGTTATTTTCCCAATAAAAATGTCATTTCCTTTCAAAAATACATGTTAGTATAATAAAACACTAGCAAGAACCAGTAGAAGGTTTATAATAATACGTTACAAAGGAAAGTAAACCAACTATCTTTTACTCCAGCTGCTACATGTATATCTATCAAGATCTTAGATGTACTATAACTTGTACAAGATTTCTGTATTAAAAATTTTAAACAGATGTTTTCCTATTACTTTTTCGCAAATTCGAGGTAGTGGATTCTTCAGTTGACATGTCTAGCAACTTCTCTAATATGTAGTTAAGCAGAGCAGATTCTCTTTCCCTTCAGTTAGTCCTCTAGGGTATTCGGACTCGTGGAGGAAGTTATGATAGGGGAAGGGGTAGGCCCTATTCAGCAGTGTAAATTGTTATTTTTGTTTTGTCAGGTGTTGATGTTTAGATATCTGATAAACAGATGGACATTATCAATTTGTCCATCAAACGTACATTTACTATATATACAAACATAATAATTCTATAATGTATCTACATGTCAATCAGTTTCGCTTCTCTGGTGTCATGTTAAGTCTGTTGATACAACAGAAACTTCTCGGGAACTTTCGTTTGGTGTAAAATCATTCCAAACGATTTTAGATTTTGTGTCGGAGTAAAATCATTCCAAAGATTTTTGGTTTGCTGCAAAAATCATTCAAAGACTTATTCAGATTTTATGTCGTTGGTATAAAATCGTTCAAAAGATTTTGTGTTAGACGTAAAATCGTTCCAAAGATTTTGCCACTATTCTGTTAATGTAATAATTTACGATCTCTTTTGCAATACAAAGAGTAAACTATAAACAAAGCAAATACAACTGTGTTTCGAAGTTCTTTCCTTTTTTTTATCCGGCGGTCAAATTTGCTTCCCTACTTTCCGAAATTAATTTCTGCAGTCGAACAGTAGTTCTTGAATGTCAAAAACCTCTGAACACAAGCTTAACAGTGAGAATCATGTGGACAGAAATTCGTGAATCGAAAGTTTGTTAGTACCAAAATCAAACTAGAGGCTCACCTGACTAAATTCAGTCCCCGCAAATTTCAAATAGACACAATTTTTAGTGGGGACCACCCAAGGACCATTCAAGTTAAGTTTGGTATAAACTGGCACCATGATGTTAGAGGAAAGGATTTCTGCAAATTATTTCCCATAGGATCCTGTGTTAAACTATGGCAGTCATGTTGGATGGAGGTTGGCGCCATTGGATATAATTTTGAAAGGGGACAACCAAAGGACGATTCAAGCTACGTCTGGATCAAACTGGCTGTATGGTTTCAGAGCAAAAAAAGTTATTTCCCCTAGGGTCCTATGTTAACCTATATTCCGCCATGACAGTCGTGTTGGATGGAGGTTGGCGTAATCGCATAGATTTTGAAAGGGGACACCAAAGGGCCATTCCAGCTAAGTCTAGTTCGCTCTATGGTTTCAGGGGGATTTGCATATATTTCCCATAAAGTCCTATGTTAAAATATATTCCGTGATGGCAGCCATCTTGGATGGAGGTTGGAGTAAGCGAATATATTTTAGAAAAGGGATCACCAAAGGACCATTCGTCTGATTTAAAATGGCCAAGCAGTTTCAGAGAAGATTTCTACACATACTTCCCATAGGGCCGTATGTTAAACATCTCGAAAGGAAGTCGGAGTCGTCGGATATAATTTTCAAAGGACGACCATCCAAGAACTATAAAAATCAATTTTGGTTCCAATTGGCTTAGTAGTTCTGAAGATGATGATGTTCAAAAATTTTACCAAATTTCGATCAATCAGATGCCATGACAGCTACTTTAGATGGAGAGTGGGCTTCCGGATATACTTCTGATGAAATGGAACCCGCAAGGATCGGGTTTCAATTGGCTACGTAGTTTTAGAAAAGAAGATTAAAAAGTTAAGCAAGATTAAAAGAATCAAAGGTAGCCTAAAGTCTAGCAGTACTTTGTATGTATCACTGTAGTCCAACATAAGTTATTCGACGTCAGAGCGTGCATAGCTCGAACTGAAAAAATTGCAGTCTTCAAGATTAAAAGCCGGAAGTTTTGTCCTTTTTTCCTTTACCGACGACTGATACGGTAGCAGTTTCAAAGGCAGTACACTACTGTTACGTTAATTTCTGTAATCCTTGGTGAGGAAGTTTTCTGCTGTTGATGATCATCTTACAGTTACAGATATTTAATATATTTAACGGCTTATTTCATTTTGTTGGCCTCTCTGTGAAACCTTTTAGTACAGTACTTCTGTCAGCAGTATGAGGTCCAACTCAGTGGGCTTATGTGTGTCAGTTTAAACCTTGAGTAATGCCAGTTATTTATCAAAGGTGAGGTAAGCAAACTTCTCGTCGCGATATAGCTGAAAATATTAAACTTCATTCTATTATTATAACGTGACCATGAAGCGGAGTCTTAGGTAGCCGGCAAGTTACATGCTGAAAATCTGGCGCTTTCTGTGGCCATTTCTGATACAAAAATTGTTACAACAGAAATTTGGTTGGCTCTTTTTGACAATATGAAAGTAGAACGCTGTAAAAAATAACATTACATGAAAATGATACTGGAAATGTTGTCTCCCTTTTACAAAGACTATTTTAGAAGTATTTATTTTTGAGTAAATTCATAAGGGCATAACTTTGAACTCCGTCACAGGTCACTTTGAAATATTTAGAACTGTTAAGACGTGAAGTCAAAAGGAAATAACTGAGCTAACACAAGAATTTTTGACCACGTCCTTCAACAAATCATTCGACAGCATAGCACATATCGGAAAGAAAAAATCGCTTAAAAAAACACGTCCACACATCCTTGGTAAATGTTGAGAATACAAATTAAAGAACAGATATTTCTAATGAAAATTAAAACATTTTAATATGAACTCTTTATAAAATTAAAAACAAATAACAAAATATAAGTTTGTAACAACGAAATAAAAACTCGGTGGTAAAGCATGCTACAAGTCACTTCTCCATCCATAACCTTGTTCGAACATAATTACAGTTTATATACAGTCCTGGAACTGAAAACTGAAAACATAAAATCCCTGAAGCTTGGAGAGCACGGTTATAGTTCGACTGTCTCTTGGACGAGGTTTTTGCCGAGTACCATCTCCTCCAATAAAGCAAGTCATAGTGATGACAACAACTGGTAGTAAAGATCAGCGTATGATCAACGTCCAGTCAACGCTAGGTACAACCCTGTAATTTAAAAACATAATATAGTAATACAGTATCTAAACAGTATATACAGTAATACAATATTTAAGTAATGTGTATAGAGCTACATACAATGACTATGTGAAATTCAGTTTGCTTTTTTTTCAAATGTAAATAAAGGTGGACAGACAGTTTTAATAATGTGTCCGTAATTTTCTAATTTTTTCCCCCTTTCCAGTAAATGTTCGACGTTATTTCCGCCTATATGTAATAACTTAGTAATTTTGTACAAACTTTACATAAATCACTCTGCATTTGATTTAAAACTTCCTTATCAAAAGTACTAATTTAATAATCAATTAACAGTCTCATTAACAGAATTGTGTATTGCAATAAACAAGTTAAGAGTAAACATGTGCAGCTGTAAGAACACCTGTTTAGTACGTCAGACACTGGCGCCAGTCAGTCGCTTTCCTTGTTCACTGGTATGTAAACTATCCCTTACACCTGTGTGAACAGGTCAAAGTACTTACCATATAAAGGGTTCACATTTTCTCAGTACTTTTCACAAACGTCTTCTTCCATTAAAAACTGAAAATAACATAAATAAATTTAATATGACGAACATCTTTTTTTTCAAAAAATATATAAAAAATAACATGACATGCATCTTCTGCGTTTCATTCTCTGACTTTATACATTAAAAAACATTGAAAAACCCGAGAGATCATTGTATTTTCGGTATGTTCATACCACTGATATTTTTGTCTTTTTTACCTTTTCTGTGATCAGAGGATTCTACGAGTTTTTTCCAGATAATTGCTATGTACCGATACCCAGTAAAACTAATATTCTAGCTCATTTCCTAAGCAACAGAGTAACAGTCCAGTGTCGTGTAAAGGAATTTACATAAAATATACAAAACATAAACATTTAATCAATAATTTATGCTTAATTCCATTATCCTTCATCTCGCAAGTATCATGTGTTAAAACAATATTATATTCAGTCATGTATCAACTAGAAAAAAGAATTATTATAAAAAAAAATAATTTTCATTCAATTGTTTTCATTATCAAATACATATACATATGTACTTACATCACCCACAACATTAGGTTGGCATTTCTCTGACAATGGCGACCTACATGATGCTGGACTAAGAACTGTTGGAACATCTAACGTAGATTCCAAGTCCAAGATATAGTCAATCACATGTTGAAGAAGTTGGGTTTTTGACAGTTTAATGTCCTTTGGCACAGATGGGACTAACTCCTTAAGTTTTGAGAAACACTGCTGCATTTCTGTGCTATCTTCATGCTTTGGCTTCATCATCTTATCGTGCTTAATTCCAAATTCTGTGGTTCTGATACAAGTTTGAGTAGCGGCCTTCATTATTTAATGTGTAAAATCTCCGTGAAAATAACAAATGTAAAACAACCTTTTCTCTACAGATGAAATATCCGACTTGTGACGATTCTGAATGTGTGTGCTAATATCAATACTCCGTGGTAATAAACAAATGTATCAACTGTAGCTCCGCCTACAACACTAATAGCCTGAATAATGTTCACAGAACACTACTTGCACAAAATTCCTCCAATGAGATAATTACTCAATCATAATGTGACACTTGCTCCTCCCTATGGCCGGCTTTATCCGTAGGGCATAGTGTAAATTAATGAATGTACATTCAAACAAGACAAAATAAAAAGGGGGTAAATAACTTAATCCAGATGTTTAATTAGTACACAGATTGGAAGGGATTAATAAAATTTTGTTAAATAAGCTTATTTCGCATGACACATGAATTTAAGTGATTAACGACAAATTCACTTCAACACGGGCGACACTCGGGCGCCGGCATTTTGACGTCACCTTTTCATTCAATATACCTTACTCTACCTCGGCGCCGATCAGGCGGTCGCTAACGTTACTCCTTTGCCAATCAAAGTTAACTTCAAAGCTACCGCCCTGGAGTGACTGATAAATTACATTAAAATTTGTCACCTTCGGCCCAATGATACTTCACACCCTCAGACACCTGCACATTTGCATATATTCTATATACTAATACTATTTAGTTTCGATAGTACTGGCGCCAGACTTCTGTAAAGATTAACAAAAATAAATAACAGTGTAGTGGGGCATACAAGTTTATCACAATGTTCTTAATTCTTTAGATGTTTTAAGTACACCTGTAGATTTATCAAAACTTTTCAAATTGAAATGTTATTCAGTTGAAGAACAATGAAGCCGTAGTTGAAATACTTCGACATCATAAATATCTTTATATTTTATTGTTGGTTGTCTCTCTCAAATTTTGATCTTTAGTCTTCACGTGATGTAACTGTAATAATTTCTTTCTCTCAAAAGTCATTTTATCGTCGCTTTTCTGGAAGAATGAGCAAAATTTACTCCTACATATACTGTTGAAAGTCATTTACGATATGCTATTGCCGCTTGGTGCTGCCACATAAGCGGACAACGCATTACGAACGTGCACTTCTTTGAAAACTACATTGATTGTACCATATTATTCCCACGCCAAATTTTGGAATACAGATGTTGAACATTATGTTTTCCCCACGGTAGAGGATGACAGGTGGGAATTTTATCCAGGATGTCGGGTACAGCTGTTAAATCCCAACAATGAAGACTGAAAAATCCATAAAACCGATAAATCTACATCTGCTATTTCCTTCCACCTTTTCTGGTTAAATATCACATGTTTGCGAAATTCCAGCATAATTCCAAAAGTTATATATTTTTTTATGTGGAAAACTGAAATTTTCGAAACTCCCATTACACAGTCGCGTGGCAGATTGATTCATACGACACTGGCGCGTGCCGTTTGTATACAATATCAGTAGTAGGAGGGACTTGGTGACGTAGTTCTTTTGTTCGGCCGGTAATAACTTTGTGGAAAGTAAACAAAGTCGCGTGCCGATCTCATTCACACAGGTAAATAGGCCAATCGGTAACGACTACTATACAATTGCAAGGTTCTTAAGTACGATAACGTAGAAGTTTTAAGTTGCTTGAGTAACTTTCGTTAATCGCATTGATCCACAACAAGTACATTATTTAGGATATATTTCCGATGCCCTAAATATAATCACAAATTCTTTGCCGAGGTAGTCATATAAAATTCCTTGATAATCATAATTTTTTTCATAAGTAATCAAATAGATATGAATCTATGCTTGGTAATCATATAATCATCGGAAAAGGCCTTTGGTAGTCAAATAATCACCTCATGACGCCCTGGTAATAGCATAATCAAAAACTCCGTGCCTCTCTCCATTTCCCTTGAGGAAGAGAAGTATGGCCATTTTCCCCTGGGTTAATTTCATTCATAGGACCAATTTCGGAAAGTTATCAAATCTTATAGAAATTTGACCTTGTAAGAGTCTGAAACACATCCTTCAAATGTTATGCAACATTCAGACAAAAGTCATAAAAATTACAGATGATCAGCCACTTAGATTGCTCCTGAAGACAATTTCGACAGATTTTCACAAATATTGACATGTTTTTGTCAAATTTTACATTAAAGCACATTAAGAACAAAATCTCCCAGCTGAATTTGGCTTTAGTTTCAGGTGTGTTTGATTTCTATTGCTCCTCACAGTATGATTTTCTGTAGATTTCCAATATTTGGTTTGGAGCACCACTAACTCACAGTATGATTTTCTGTAGATATCCTATATTTTGTTTGGAGCACCACTAACTCACAGTATGATTTTCTATAGATTTCCAATATTTGGTTTTGATTACCACTGATGAGACACAATTTGTTGAAATGCACATATGGTGCAGTAAATTAATTTTCAAATTGTGTATTGCATTTAATGTATGAGAACAGTAATATAGGAATTTTTTATTGTCCCTGTCAACTTGAAACAACCGAAAATGAAATAAATTTTCGACACGTAGATTTTCATATAGACTGACTGACTTTAATAACATTTGATTTCGATGACTGAATTTGAGGTTGCCAGTGTATTTTCTTTGGGTTAAAATACACAAATTTACAAATGATTTCTAAAGAAGGGTACAAAGCCATTTCCAAACTACGTTAAACGAAAAACAAACGGCGAAATTCTGAGGAAGGTGTGTTCTAATTTCGCCTTAAGTGTATAATTCAGCTAAAAATGGGTAAAAATGTAAGTACGGCAAAATGGGAATCAAGTTAAGGCAAAATTGGAGTTTGATTTGAAATAATAAATAATAATTGTTCCTAGATGGGAACTAACCATCTAGGAATAAGGCGTAATGGTTTTAAAAATCTTGACCTGCATACATATTAATAAAATGATGAAATTGAAAAATGCAAAATCAAATGCCAACTCTGCTATTTCAAGAGAATTACCCACTCGCGTCATTCCAAAATTCATTACACCATGGGGGTCCGCCCGCTTTTCAGCCTTAAATTGTGTTTTTAGTACATTTTTGACAGCCGGCCCCCCTTACAGGCAAAATTTTCGGGCGGCCCCCTTTTTGAAAATCCTGGCCTGATCCGCCACTGTAAACGACGAACATTTTCGGGTTGGAAGTGGGTTGTGATCCGTTTAGCATAAACAGGAAAACTGAGAGTGAAATTTTCAAAACCAAAATGTTAAACATTAACTTTTAGTATGTACCGACCCCGAAATGTTCTAGGAATTTATTCTGGCGGAATAAATACACCTATACTGGTAGAAATACACTAAAGTAAACTTGATAACTGGAAAGTTTTCACGTTGAATGAATTATTCTTACAGTACTAGATGACAATAATTTTTTATTCAAAATCGTATATAGTTGGTACTGAACGGTGATATCCAGTGTTTGGAACAAATCATTTATTAATTACGTTTTCTGGAGTTTCGTTTGCTGGACCAGTAAGAAAGCTGAAAGGGGGTCGGATCTATATTCTGAGCCCTTAACTCAAAGAGTATACTCCTTTTTTCAGGAAAATATTAAGGTCAACGTACTCAAGTTTGATAATTTTGCGACATGGTATATAAATTAACGAGACAAATATCATACCAAGGAGGTTATATTCTAATATAACCTTCTTGGTCATAGGAGAGCATTTCTGTTCATACTAATTATTTTACACTCAAATGGCCAATGCCTCAAAGCAAATATGTCAACTTTTCCAATTTTAAAATCTAAAATTTGTTCGAGATCTAACTTTTTCAGATTAGGTTAAAATATTGCTGTCGAATTTAAAAGTATACCAGTATATTCATAGATTGTGAAAACTCAAAGATGATAATGAAAAGTGACATGTAAAAATATTTGCTTAAATTAGTATGATTGGAGTTTAAAATCACTTTGGTTACGTATTTCTGTTGATGTATCTAATAAACACTAATTATTTTTACACTCAAATGATCAACGCCCCAAAGCAAATATGTCAAATTTTCCAATTTTAAAATCCTTAATAACAAGGAAGACAAATGGACGTTCAAAGACGTCGTAATAGTTACGTAAACATAAGTAATACTTCTCTGAGGGCAACAACACCTGCATACTGACCTGGTCAGTGATTACGTCACATTGGACAATTTCCACAGGTGTGTCAAGCAAACATGTATATATTAATGTTTGATCTTTTTTCGCGATTTTCCCACGATTTTTACTGAACTAAATGTGTTTTTCTTACGGCAATATTTCAAGCATAAACACGTATTCCACTAGCAGAGACATATATGTCTCTGCCACTAGCTAACATTTTCTTAGCAAGGTCTTTTTCTTACTAATTTAAGATCAAGAAGCTTTTTAACTTAGTGCTCTCAGTCAGTCAAGATTAGTCCATTTAGTTACTGGATGCGATAGGAGATAACAACAATAACAAAAAAGGCTAAAAACGGTTCTTATTAAAGTTCAGTTTATACAGAGACAGTATTTTATAATGCATCGATGCATCTAATTACCTGGAATTTTCGGAAACAACAAAAACCACAAAACCCAAACTACATGAATGGTAATTCTAAATTCGGACATTTATTGCAGTATTTACTTAGTATGGAAGTACTTTATCATACTTACTATAACCCATATTTTTGTATTACTATGGAAATCTTAACAGCAAATCCGTGGATTACAGGAAAACAAAAATCTCCAGTCCTTGCGATTTACAGTGCCCCAGCTTTCAGGACAATATACAGTTGCATTTATTTTAATTTGTATTATTTATTTATTTATTTATTTATTTTTGTGGATGGTAATCAAATATTTTGTGGCTCGAAATGTAAAATCTATAATCTTGACAAAGTCAAAATGAATATTACTTTGCCAAGAATATTTTGTTACCGATGTTGTTAAAATCTTCATACTGTAGAAATTAAATTAAAAAGATCTGTGTTGTTAACATTGTTTATATATTGTAGAATAAATGTTCGGAATAGTTCATCACTTTTGTGTACGAAGAGATAAAAGTGCTCAATTTTAACAACATTACAAACTATAGTTCTCAATGGTATCCAAGGTGTTTACAATGTAAGTACTCTATGATTCCAAATTAACAATAGAACAGGGAATTTAATATCTTCGACCTGCATTAAGTTATAAAGAACTGTCTTTTTCAACATAGTTGTTTATCTATCTCACATATGCATACTGTATGCAAAAATTGTATTTTTCCTGATTTTCCTTAAGGTTGATTGGCTTATATAGAGGACAATTATAAGTTGATGAAATTGTGCATGTTGAAAACGAGAACACAAAGCAAGAAACACACAAACAGACACAACAGTAAAAACTAAAGCTAAAGAACTCCCATAAAACCCAAAACAGACAATGTCAGTCTGCTTTCGATAGGTTTTGACATCTTGGTCCTTACTCTTGAAAAAGAGCCTTGGGTCGAAAATTTTGGCTGTTTTTAACTTTCACTTTTTACTTTGTTTATATTAATGTTCTTTTACAGCTCACCTATGCATTTTGTTTATAATTAGTACGAACTGTTTTGCAACATTCATTTTGTTTTGTTAAGTAGAAATGGCAGCTGATTTGAACGTGTGTCAAATGTGAACTATTAAAAATTGGCGATTTTCGCAACAGTTTATTGTCCCCCGCCGCAACGCGACGGAGGGACTTAGTAATGGTCTGCGTCCGTCCGTCCGTGCGTGCGTCCGTCCGTCACGTTTTTGTGGACGCAACTCCTTGGAAACCACTGAACGGATTTTGCTGAAATTTTGTATG
>JAOXYJ010000001.1:5093751-5110476 GCA_028566555.1 Lithophaga nigra
TTCATGGAAAAACTAATAAATTTTTATCCTGTATATAGCGTTTCTCCGGTCCATCCGTCCTTCCGTCCGTCCGTTCATCACACTCAGGTTAAGTTTTGTGTTAAGGTCTGGATCTACCATACTACAAGGCATACCTCAGTGATATTTAGCCAGGTGATGCGTCTTGGACATTAAAGTAGCATCACGTAACAGTGATGTCAATTTGACCTAGATTTTCCGCATGACTGACTCAGGTTAATTTTTGCATTAATTCATTTACTTTCTCATAACAACTGACAAGGACAGGCGGGTGAGGGGATTAGCTGTCGTTTCCGACTGCTTCAGCGGTTTATTAAGTTTTGCGTTTATGTCCTGAACATGGTAGAGCAGTGAAATTTAATTACTGGATGTATCTTGGACAGGACTAATTGTTTCTGCAATAACTGGGTACCTTGAAATTTTGCGTTTATGTTCATTTCTTGGATGCTGAACACGGTAAAGTAGTGAAATTTAATTTGTGGATGAATCTGTAATAGCATTGGCAGAATTAGGTCACCTTGACCTACATTTTACGCTTGTGCGACTTTGATTAAAATATGTGTTTAAGTCCATTTTCTGGATAGTAATCATGGTAAAGTAATGAAACTTGATTAGAGGATGCATCTCGCATAGCACTAAATTTTTGTGCAATAATTGTTTCACCTTGACCTACATTTATGCTTGAGTGACTTTAGTCAACTTGCGTTTAGGTCCAGTTCTTAGATACTAAATATGGCAGAATAGTGAAACTTGATTAATGGATACATCTTGCATAGCATTAATTGTTATTTGAAGAATTGTTTTACCATGACCTACATTTTACACTTGAGTGACTGTGGTTAAGTTTTGCTTTCAGGTCCATTTTGGGGGTATTAGGCAAAGTAGAGTTATGAAACATGATCAGTGAATACATGTTGCATAGCACTGAATGTTTGTACTACAGTGGGACAATTTTCATCCGTGTCTTACAGACACATCATCTTTCTTTTTCAGAATGTGATTATATACATCCAGTTTCCCCAAACTGATCCTCGATACTCCTATGATAAGGGACAAAACTGTTAGCCTTCGTCTCATTACAAGGTCACTGCTACTATATATAAAAACGTACTAATTAGTTTCATAAGTCATCTAACATTCGCCGATCTTGACCAAGTGTCCGCGTGCATAGTTCTGAAAGGGTGAGGACATGGTTATTACAAGTAGATCTTGTCCATTATAATAGTTTCGTGTAGTAACTTTCACACACGCACACACACACACACACACACACACACATATGTAGTTTCCGACTTTTGAAAAATTGAGGTCACTGTTTTTATATTTTGTAAAAAGAAACTTTAAATATGCAATTGTCTTTTATTCCATACATTCACTTGATATGAGGTGTACCATTTAAATGGAAAATCACATTAATCTTGCCAAAAGGTCAGGATAATTCCTTGGAATCCTTCACATTTTATCTGCATAGTATTATTAAATCGAATTCATCTCTGACCTTCTCTTACTTTTTCTTTCTTTTTTGTCCCGCTGCTTTGTTTTACTACGTCCCCGTCAAGTCAAGTATCTGGATAGCCATGGTAGCTTTCTTGTCCTTTTTGTGAGCCATCTTATCTTCCCACAATATCCAAGTCTTTTATCTTTTAAGAGCAAATAGTATAATTTGTCTGTTTACATTAGGGGATTTCCATACAAGTCCACTTCAATTTTATATGGTCTTGTATAATCAATCTCTACAAAAAACTAAGGGCTTGTTGTTTTCACGAGGCATTTAAAAATACGTCAGCGTGACAGCCCGCCCAGGTTGTATGGGAGTACGACGTGTAATTTATTAGCATCTGTCATTTTAATTATATTAGTTTTAATGTAATATAGAAGATCTCCGAATTAATTCGTAATATTGAATCGGAAAATAAACTGTAACGCATTAGACAAGTACACAATAGCTGATATGATTTGCCAAATCACAAAAAATACCGTCTTTTCATGAAAAATCTATTTGCCTTATATAGTCGGTTTACTCGGTAATCACGATAATTCAGTAAGCAAAGATTTAGTTCATTAAACCACAAGTTTCTCTTTGTGTGACAAACTCACTGGCTTGTGACATTTGTAGTCGGTCTTACACAGCAATTAAGTACTGGATTCCTTCAGAAAATATGCCGTTTATTTAACGCTGTGGTAGTTCCCGCATCTTGTGTGGTCCGCGCACTGTGGTGAACTGTTGCCTAGCAACTAATGTAAGCTGCTGTTACTTGAGCAATCCTATTTAAATCCAACCAATCCGATAACAGACAAACACGATATCATCTTGTCAGTCATTACGAGGAGGCGTGGCTTAACGCAATATCTGGAGTCTTGAAGTTTGCAAAGAATGATATCGGATGTATGGAGCTTATAGTGTTTTGTTTGGATTCTAACTTCTATAAAGACTTCAGAACTATGAAGAAATTTTCAAATATAAAGACATGCTTACATACATTGCTAACTGTGTGATAATAACACAAATGTTTATTAAAAGTGTATAAACCGAACAACATTCCACGTGGGTTCGAATAGCATTCAAATGACATAGTTTTTTGTGAAAATACCCCCTTCAGCAACGGGAAACCATGAGTGTTCGAAGAAGGGGTTTTAATTCATTAATTGATGAGGATTTGTTAACGAGGACTAGTTTTGTAGATGCAAGAACAGCGTATAAACAAGTTAAAAAGGTACGTAAAGCGAGGCAGCTCAGTGACCTCATTTCTTTCATCACTCTGTGAGTTCTCCTTTGTAATATGTAATGCGGATAAAGAATCGGTTAAAAAATTATATTTGCATAGAAAATTTCTTACTTATGAAAAAACATAATGTTGTAAAACGGTGTGTGTCTTTACCCTCGGGCGACGTCATTTATCTTAACATCACAATTATGACGTTCATCCATCCAACCAGAGTGACATAACATGTCGTTATTTGAATTAAAAATCAAAATATTTGTATTCTCTTTATTTTTTCATTTGTTGGTATTATTTTCATAAGAACTGAATTAAAACAAAACCGTATAGCCTATCTTCGACTCTTTTGTTTACACAAACTGCACATGCTTCAAAAGCCTTTAGATGTTGTAGCTGACGTCTTATTGGTTTACTTTCATTTCAGGGTAAAGCTGATGGAAACAAATGTGCTTTGTGGGTGCGATGGCATCTACAAGAATACATGTTCAGCATTGGTTGCTTTATTCAGCTACATTGTGGGAAAGTTTTGTTTATGGGATTACTATTGTTATCATTGTGTTGTATCGGATTCAAACTGGTCAAATTTGAAACTAATGTCGAAGATCTTTGGGTAGAAGGTAAGTAATCCTGTAAACTTTCAGTATCCATCATCACTTGTCAAGGTATACGAGTACATTCATTCACAAACATCGCTTCAATATTGTTAAAGCGAGTGAGCCGCCATCTTGTTTTGTGACCTAGAAATTTGATCTTGACTGTGTGTGGTCTCGTCTGTTATATTAGGAACGCTGAATTCATCAAAGATTGTTGACGGTTATAGTTGAACAATCGCACACTGGTCATAATTTTGATTATTCCCGCTCATTAAAGTCATTAGATTGGCTAAGTTAAAATCGATAAACAAAGGCGGTGATCACATCTGTGCATAATACATCAATATTCTCTAAGCTGACTTTGGCGCATTTTTTTGTAATATCAGATTGGCACTCCTTTTTTCAACAAGATTTGGTAACAAAAAGCCAGATATTAATTACAGAAATAACAATAGTGCAATATCAGTTCATCTTAATCAGATATATTGGTAACGAGATTACCGATTCCTTGGGAGGTCTTGTGCATACGGGTTCTATTGGTAAACCCTTAACCTCTATCAAATTCTTTTGAATAAAACGAAGTCATTGTTGGCAGTTGTGGTGAAATTACAACACAGGAAGACAAACGGGGAATATAAAAAATATAAATAATGAAAATTAAAATAAATTATTCGGTTTGAAGTGACATATTTGGGAGTTTTTGAATTACACAATTACTCATAACTTTTTTTTACTGTTCCACTGTCTTGTGCAAGTAAAGTTCGAAGATACCAAAGGGGCAATCTGTGCAAAATTACCAGTTGACAGTGTCCACTAAATCTATCTGCTATAATGTTTATGGGTGCAGATGCCAATGTGAAGTAAGGAAAAGGCACATTCAATGGTTAAATATGCTGCAGGGCAGAGGACTGTCATTTCCTTTCCTGTACAAAACTGGTTTTGTTATAAAGCATTTAACAGCATGTGAACTAAGATTTTTTGCTGATAATAATATTTTACAACTGTTTTATGTTGAACACATCTTTACAGTTAATAATAAAATCATAAAGGCAAAACACATATAATAATTATATAGTACTATACTTTGTAAACAACCTATCCAGTGCAGTATTTATTGTAATACACACAGTCTGTTCTTGCAATCTTTTGATTAAAGTTTTGATGGCTTGGGCATGTGTGAGATATAAATTCTGCTACAGTTGGAATACAAATATTTTTGTGTTATCATCTATGAATAAAATCTACACTAGAAACCATGGTAAAAATTATACAAACTTGATTGAGAATATTTACTATAGCAGTACTTTTTTCACTGTCTGGACTGAATGTAGATATGTAAGGATGCATATTTTGAACTTTTTTGTTAATTTAAAATTTATCTGTGAAAACAGAATAACTCTACTTTTTGTGGTAACTTTGCTTCAGTGTATGTTCTTTTAATTTACTGGCTTCTATAGATTGTTTTATGTTTGTATTTCTGAAGTTTTTCTAAGAAAGACCAATTTAAGTTGATGGAGTTAAAAAATAACCACGAAAAATCTGAGGGCATTTTGCAGATTGGAGTAATATTTCTGCTTTTGCATTACTTATGATTTAACTCTAAAAATTCATTGAAGAAACATGTGACATCTGATGGCCAGAAAACTGTCAGTAAGAAGTATATATAGGTTCAAATCCCCCCTTTCCCATTCCTCATCAGATTACTCTCAAATGGGAAGTTTTAGCTTTGGATTTTTTTTGTTTTTGTTTTTTGGGTTGCATTTTAAAGATTGTTTTCTTTCATATCTATTCTGATCAGATAGTTTGAAATAGTGCTTCACTTAATCTATAATGATGCATGAAGTTGTTTTGTAAATGTGTCATTAGGTATCAATGTTCTGACCTCATTTCTTCTTGGCATTGCTGAAGATTTCACAATTGTAGTTTGTGTACTTATATTACAGTTGATGGAGGCCTTTATGGCTGAGTGAATCAAATATTTCTTTTTTACCTAGGTCATTGATAGTGTGACCAAGTTTTGGTAATGAATACCAATTTTCTTTCCAAAGGAATGGAAATCTTGGCTTTAAATGAAAGGGGAGATATTGTTTGCATGAATTTGAATAGGCTTAAAAATTCATGGAGGGAAAGTAGTTTTTCAATAATTATACATTAAAAAGGATCTCCCTTACTTAACCACATACCTTGCATTATGTAAATTGTACAGTGAGTGATCACACCCATTTTGAGATGCTGGTAGATTTTTTCATTCATGTTCTACAGGGTTTGTTATAAAAGTGAGGAATAATTCTAGGCAAAATGTAGGACAGCTAGTGTCTGTAATGTGATGTAAGATTCTTACTACATTTTGTTATCAAAACCAGATTAGATGGTAAAGATATGAGTGAAAATAACTTAAATGTGGGACATTTCATGGGGTAACTTCATGTTTATGTGAAATTTTGTTTGTTTTTTCATGATTTATTACTGCCATTAATGAGGAAGTTAAAATTCATATTAATTACAAAATGAATTGCATTATGATTGCCAGCAGAGCAATTTTCCACTGATTGTTCTATTAGAAAATGACAGAAAAGATTTGAATTTTTGCTGGATGCATTCATTTCTGAAACAATATTGTACATTGTACATGCTGAATTCAGAAAAGTTAGGGAAAAATGTACTATGAAAATGTAAGATTTGTTATAATCATTAGGTGTAGGTAGCTCTGGGCTTCTCATTATAAGTTACACACTGTAAATAACAAGATAGCTATTGTGTGTATGACCTTTTGCTATTATTATCAGTTCACTGGATGTCAGCATTTCATCTCAAATAGTTTTCTAAGGAAGGTGGTACAAGAAATGCTATCCCTTTAGACTGAATATTTATTTTCTGGCCCTATAAAAGTTGTTTTAATGGTATACTTACTAAACTTACTATAATTTGAAAAATCTGAGTTTTGATGTTTATGGCATTTGGAAAAGGGGCCACAAAATCTTGCACCTTTGGGTTAGATCTTTAGTGTTAGGTGTGTAGAACTGAATTTATGTTTATTTATTTACGTATATTTTTGTACTTTGTGTTGTTTAAATATATTGCATTGCCTTGACCCTTTTTGGGTGTAATATGGAATAAATTTCTATTCTATTCTATTCTATATTTGATTTGGAAGAAGGAATTAATTTGGGCTTGGTCTTAAGCATCAAACACCCTTGAGAGTCAAACGAAATCAATTTGAAATGGCAGAGACGTTATAGAATAAAAATGCTGCTGCTGTTAGACAAGTTCAAGTCCAAAACCATTATTTACATATGCTTTCCTGTAGGTACATGTATGTAACAAAGCATGCAGTAGGTGTAAATTTAATCAAGCAGCTTTATAAACTGCTCCATTGTTTCTTGAAAATGTGCATAAAGGGAGACAATCAAAAATTTTAATAACCTAAATTACATAATTAGAAAGAATAGAATTACTGTCGACTACTGTCAGTTTTGTTTTTCCAAGGCACCTGATGAAATTTTGATTTAATATAAAAGACAATTTAGATTGCTTCTATTTTAAAAATGAAATTCCTAGTACAAATGGCCTGTGGTAATACAATTCAGTATACATTTTTTCCTAGATGGTAGCCCCTGCATAAAACACTATAATGAACATTTTACACAACTTCCAACATCACAAAGAACGGAGCCAAAAGGTTGTTTATGATGAACTGTCCATACAATATGATCTACAAATTTCTCTTCTGTGACATGTGTCGCTGGCTAAAAGGAGTTTCATTCATTTCATCCATAAAGCTTTCCACATAAATGAGTTTTTGTAATTTTTATTTTTTTCTTAGGACATTGCCTTTGGTGTAAATAATGTGCTGACAGAAATAATTTGAAGTTTTCAACTCCTACAGTTATATACTCTTGTGCAATTAATAATCTTTATGTTAATAAGTTAAAAGGAATTTTAATTGTACCCATTAATTTATTAGGAGTTTTATCACCTTGGTGGCACATAAGAACAGGAATCCTTTCCTCCAATGAAATTTCAATCAAGCATTTTTAAGAAATGCATAATTTCACTGTTGTGTTTTAGAGAAATTGCATGTAGTTTATATTCCTTTTTTAAAGGGGGGATGTTCAGTGAATGAGGATGAGTGTACACATTGTCCAGTGAATCCTGCATAAATAACCCATAACCTTTGTCATGTGCTTGTTGGATGACAAATAGTGTAGTTGACACATTGTGACACTACCATCTATACAGCAGTAATGGGTTCCTTCAAGCTCATATTTTTAGGTTTTGTTTTGCAAAGCAGACCACCAAGGTGGGATCTGAAGATTGTCTCATAATTAAGATAATAATTAAACAATTTACATTTAACTTGCATACTCTATGTAGGTGTTCCGCTAATCAGATTGGTGATTGTATCTGCAAGTTTGCTTGTTTTCTAAGTACTGTTTTGTTAAGATTTTTGCACATTGATCAAAGACCTTTAAATTATGCAGTGCATTGTATTACACAGAGGAAAGGTAGCCAGGTTTGGTGGAGAATTTTTTCCTCTCTTCATTTTTTGGCCATAGGCCATGATCTTTTTTAACTATTATATCTCTACCATTGATCCACTGCCTGACTTGTATTTCAAATAAGATGTTCAAGAAAATAATTAATGGGTAATAAATATTATTTATTGTTATTAGAATTAGATCAGGTGTAATTATATAAACATGCAAAATGTTTATAAATGTGAGGGATTTTTCTTTTGAAGGTTTCCTTATATTTCTTGCTTTTTGATGAATTATTCTGGTAGACTGTATGTAATACTCGTACACTTCCCTTTTATTTCATAACGGAGTATGAGACTTTGTTGATCATAAGTATTGCATTAGCGGATATAAAAGTGAAGATCTGAAAATGAGTATCCTCTTTTGTCAACTATTTGAACCAATTGTTTTTGTGACAGCGGTTCTTTGTTAATTTGGAAAATTCTAAAATTTTTGCATGAATTCTAAACCCCAAAACACTAAAGGAAACTGTTATTCGAGATATTGGTTAACTGGTGTTTCGTCCCATAGAGTTCTATTGAAGCACCAGTAAATATAGCATACAACAATCAACCGTTTTGTCGAATATATAGCACTTAGCAATATTTACTGGCTTTTTAGTGCAACTCTATGGATGGAAACACCAGTCAACTATTTTCTCGATTAGCAGTTTCCCCATAGTGAAAAAACTAAAAGGAACACGTCTTTCAATTCAGGAGTAAAGCTTGCTGGTGGGCCATAACAATAGAAGAAAATATACAAATTTTGTAAAGGGTGAATGGTACCACCCTAGGTACTATCCAGTAGGTGACATTTACATACACTGGAACTTGCTGCCTTTTAAAACTTTGACACAAAAACAAGATGTGAGATCTTACTGGCTCAATGATCAGTTTGAATGTGTTGCATGCCAAATCCTCAATTACTGCCACACATTCGTACAACTTTTCTTCAGCTTTAAATAAAGTCTGTCAAGTTTCTTTGTTGGAACTTTAAAATTTTGATTTGAATAAAATGGAGTTTGCATGTGGATTGATCTATCAATTAGTCATAGTATGAATTGTACTTCAGTAAAGGTGAATGAATGAAATTTTCCTTGAGAAATAATATTTTTGAATATGTCTCAGCTTTCTTGCATGACAATGTCTATTTAAACTGTGTGTTGTTAAAATATTTAATTAAATTTTTGAAGGTTTTCATACATCACTTCATCCAAAAAACATTAACTATATTGTTTGTAGAAGGTTGACAGAGGGCATATTATGTATTGATAAAACCGAGACTTTGTTTTTCTGAGAGTCTGACCAGTCACTATACAGCAAAATGGACAATCAAGTGATGAAGTAAAAGACAATAGCATTTAGGGCCATCAGTTTACCTAGATTAATTGACAAGAAAACTTGTATCACAGAATCGAGTTAAACTCGGAATTTGATTAGAAATTATGGAAGTTGTTATGAAATTATTATTTTGGAGCATAATTGTGGAAAAATTTAGTTAAACCTTTTTAGTTTGAAGTATCGCAATCATAACTGACATTACAAGGTTGGACTATACTTGTCAAAACCAAAAATAACTGATTGTCTTTGTAACATGAAAGGAGTTTGTGTAAAATGCACTTAATATGTACAAGGTATATACAGTCACACGTGACATTTTAGTCTACATCAAACACAGGGCCACACACAGCTTGTTTTGTCAACCAATCGGATTGAAAGCAGTCATCCAAAACTCACCGAGGTCATTGTAATAATATTTCCGCTATTGTACTCCTTCTTAACTAAATATTAGTTCAGTGCTATGTGAATTGAGTAAATATTTCAAGATTCATTGTGAATATCACAAAATCTTTTAATAATCTCGAATGTACCTTGCATTTTAAAGACTGATATACAAATCAAATGTACTTTACAGTTATATATAAGTTTTGTGAGTTTTTTTTAATTAAAAAGGATGAGAATGTTCCCCAACTGGCAACTGCATGATTGGTGTTTTGTCAGTATGGTGGATTGGTATTTAACATCACTTTTACGGTTTTACTTCATACTTAAATCACTATTTGGCCAGTAACCTTTTTCTTTAGTTTCTCATTAACATATCCCCATATTCTATTTGATCTAAACCCAGTATTTCTGAAATAACTTTTGCAAGAAAGGATGATAGTTGAAGTCGAAATGGTTTAAAGAAAGAATAAATATATAGAACCTAGGCCTGAAAAGAACTATTTTTTATTTAATTTTTTTCGTAAAGAGTGAAAACTGATTTTATCCTGAAAATTCAAACAATTTGCTAGCCTACCCTGAATTTGAAGACTACAAATTTGTTTTAACTGGGTTTGGGAAAGGATGGTGATATTTGTTGAAAAGACTTACATAGTATTAATTATTAGTATAATGTACTGCCATAGTTTGTAAACTAACCATTAGAAGATGCTATAATAAGTTTATTGCAAAGCAGCTTAGACATTTCCATTTTGAACTAGAGTTGCAGAGTTTCTTTGGTTGCTTATGTGTATCTTTTTTCAGTCCTACATGTAAGTAAGAAATAGGGTCAGACTCGTACTGTCAGACTAATCTGAGTATAGCGTTTACACATGCTGATTTTTGGCTGAAACGTTGTGGAAAGCTGAGGAGAAACTCTCTGCCATTCATTTGGATCACTTTATTGACTAGAGTTCCAATGATCGACATGTTTGTGCAAGATGTTAGCAGAGCACATGTTAGTACAACATATAAAGACAGTATTGTAGTTAAGTATGAGAAAGTCAAGTAAGCTGTATGCTACATATGTAGTTAAGTATGAACATATTGCTTCTAGTGTACATAGAACACCTATTGTCTATTTGATATTTTAGAGGGAGGCAGATTAGAAGAAGAGTTAGCATATACAAAATCTTCAGTAGGTGTCGGTACTGGAACAACAAGTGAACTTGTGATACAAACTCCCAAAGAAGGATCAAACATATTAACACAGAAATCTTTACAGTTGCATTTAGAAACTTTATTGAAAGTTACTGAAATAGAAATTGACTTATTTGAAACGTAAGTACTATTATATCATTCAGCAATATAAATTACTAGGAATAAAGTTGAAGGTTTTTCATCATAAGTTTCTAAATAATTTTGCGGATCAAGATCAACTAAAAATAGATATTTCCTTTAAAGACTGGCTGTTTATATGGAATTTGATTCTTTATCTTTCTTTATGGATACCTAGTTAACATTCACACATGTAATTGATATTCTTTTCTCAATGTAACTCTTGCATTTTGTACCTGACATCAGTTTGTCAGTTTTAACACTGAGAACTAAACATGTCTTCTTTTTAAAAATAAAAAAGATAACAAATTTTCAGCTGTAGTCACAGCATGTAGACATCTCAGGTACCTGGCTTCTGTACTTTATAATGATAAATGTGTGGGCAAGACTGGTTTGAATTCTTTTCCTGCTTGAAGAAGTACATGTGTTAGTTACCCTCTTGCTGTACTGCTGTTATACTTGGTATATTATTACTTTTTTACAGAACATGGAAATTTCATGACATATGCTATTTAGCAGAATTCCCCATTTTTGATGACACTTATATTGATGGAGTAAGTATAAAATTGTTATATGCAAGTGTATATATATATGTGTTGTGAGTTGTCTCCCTTTGTTTAAGTGAAATAGGACTATCACAATGTTTTTCAAGTCATTTCTTTTTGGAAATTATTGCAAAATATTTAAAAATAATAACTGTTTAAGAATGCCTGACATGTTGGGCAAATGTGACAGATAAAGAAGGGTGGAAAACATGTTTATATTTTCTGATGAACAAATGATGTATTGAGAAGGAAACAACATGTAATACATTTGTATCGAATTAATTGTTACATTTTACATGCTTTTTTTTTCCAGATTATACAAAAATTGACACCTTGTGTGATTGTTACACCACTTGACTGTTTCTGGGATGGAGCAAAAGTTTTAGGTCCACACCACTCAGTTTGGACTACTCTGTAAGTAGGAATCATACATTGTACTTACTGAAAAAATTGAAATGGTTTAAAATTTGGCAAAAATACAGAGTCATTATATTTTTAGTTTATTCTGTCTTCTTGTGTATATGAAATGATCATATAGGATACAAGCGTGTCCTCAAGCGTGTTTTTTTATGCAGAATCATATTAAGAGCATTATAATAGGGTTATTTTTTACTTTTTTTCGCCTCATTCTCTTTATAATTTTATTCCTGGATCATCACATCCTCTGGGACTGGGAGCTCATTTTCTAAAGAAAATTGCCAAAAAACATCTAATTCTTTTGGAAAATCTGGGTAAGTTCCATGGTAGAAAAAATGTGAATTATTTTCCTGAAACAATGCCATTCTACTACTCAGTATACACTAAATGATGAGTTTACAAAGCACTGACTGCTGAAAACTGTGTTACATATGCAAAGAGCTTGTTAACCTTATGTAACATTAAGGAAACTATCTGGCTTGGTTAATTATACCTCCTCACTCCTGGCATCTTTTAAGATAACAGTTGAATGATTAAATCTGACATTGGTAGCTCTCTGTCCAAAATTCCTGGCAGCTTATTTATCAGCTTGGGTGGTCAGGTGGGGGAGAGTCCTTCTAAAATGTGTGATCAAGAATTTACTACTTCATAGCATTAATTTAGTAGGAAGAAATAAAATGTATGGTGAATTTTTAATTGAAATGAGGGTAGGAATGGTAGGGCAATTTCCAAAGAGATGATTAAACTTGCAGTATATTTAGTGTATTATTACTGTCAAGTAGTTTTCCATTATATTCTTGTAACACTGAGAATGCTGCAGAAATATAGTTAAATGTTTGTACAATCCGTATATTATCTGCATTTTTTTGAAAATTTCCTCATGAATTACATTCATCTTTCATAAAAATTGTCATACTTAAACATATTTTGGTTTTAAAATTGAAATTAACTGTAAAATAAAGAGACCTTCATTCTTTTCTGGGCCATTTGTTGTGGTCAGCTGATTCATCTGTGTTATTGTCCATTCTGAAATAAAAAAGGTCATTTATTGACCTCAACACTCCCATATCGGAGGTAGCTAGAAAATTTGGATAAGGTATGGATAATAATTTTGACAGTTAATAATATCATTAAGCTCTTGTGTCATGGATGCGAGGCAGACAATTTTTGCATTTGTATGTCAAAAATGTAAAATTTGAATTATCTGAAACATTTTACATTTACCATCATTGTTAAATGGGGATGCAGAACTGTGACAGGATTTGTAGGTTTTCCAGACAGCAATTTTACTGACAATTTACAAAAAGGAGTTGAAACATTATGTAACTTGGATTTTAATACTTTTTGACTCCTGAAATGAAGTTTGATATCTTTGGAAAAATCAATATTGTGCATATAATATGTCTCATTGATCATTATCTATTGCACAGGGTTGTCCATGTATGTCATTGTTTTTGTTTGTTTGCTGAAGAATGTATGTGATATCACTTAAAATCCTGGCCACGGATAAGACAGTCATAAACAGAGAGAGAATGGCCATCTGTGATATCATTACCATTCTCATGGGCATCGATTTTTGTAAATTTTGTAGTTAATTCATACCAGAAATTTAAAATCCCATTGAAATGTAATTAATTTAAAATAGAACTATGAGGGATAGAGCCCTCAAACTAGTGACTTTCTGTCAGACCATGAACAGATGTGGATCCAGGTTTTTTAAGGGGGAGGGTATGAAAGTTAGGTCTGCCGAGGTCCTAAGTTGGTCTAGGATGGAGCCCTGATAGGACACCTCTAGGACTAAGTGCCTCAGGACCTCTTGAGGTTTGACAAATCAGAGACATTTCATTGGTATCTGGTATTATTTTCTTGTTTTTGGCAGTTTTAGGACGGTTCGTCAGCAAGTCCCCTCTAAATCTGATCCTGATGAAAGGTGCTATATTAGTATCAATGAATTTAAGTGTATTTGTTTGTACTTTCATAGTACATGTATGTCGTACATATGACCATCAGAATAGCTGAAGGCAATTAGTTTTTTTACCTGCCGGCAACATGCTTATTGAAGAAAAAACTGAAAAGATGTCTCTCTCACATGAAAATTTACCTTCTGAATATTGGGCTGTAATTTGAAAGTTTGTTATGTTTGAAGTTTTTTGGAATTATGGTGAAAACTACTTAGCATCTGAAGAAAAAGGAAAACTCTTTTGATTAAAAGATTATTAAAATGTTTATTTTCAAGCTCTAGAGATGATAAATTTCTCATTCTTCTGATGTGCTTTGATTATCTTTGCAATGAATCAGAAAAGTTTCTGAGAAAATAGATTTAACTGTAGAATGTTCTATAATGAATGAAACATGGTAAACTAGGAGAAACTTGGAAGGAAATATCTTGTATTATGCTGTAGGCATAAAATGATAACAAGTAGACTACTTAGTGGGTGGTCTCTTACACCTGTGGATTAGAGTTGGTCAGACCTGAAACATTTGTTGTTGTTTTTCAAATGAAGGTGATTTATTAGAGTGTTCCAATAAAAATAGGTGATTATGACATATTATTCTTTGACGTTTATCAATAAAGATATACTCTCTATCATGTTTTGATGGCAGAGAAAACATAAAACTTCACTGTAATCATTTCCAACTGGTCCACTCCTTGGATTTAAGGCCACACAAAGCCAATCAGTTTTTTTTCTTAGAAATCAAGCCACATTTAGAAATGTCATACATGACTTACAGCAGGTTACATATGTTGATTTTTTTCACACACTCCACCAATAAACAAAGAAGTTGTTTACAAAACATGCTAAATTTCATACTTTAGCTATGCATATTTTGGATATTTTTGAAATTGGTGGAAAATGGAATGTTTAGATTACAGAATTTCTTTACTGTAATACTTCTATATAGAGTCCTATAATGCTGAGAAGAATACTTCTCATAAATTTAAACCCAATGGGAGGGCTTATTATCTATTTTTAAAGAAATTTTCATTTCAAAGGATGAATAAATAAATTCAAAACTTATCTGATTACCAAATATCCAAAAGCTATTATACAAAAATAATATTTTAAAAGTTGTATTGTTATAGCATTATGTTGTAGGCTTGTTTTTATAATATTTCAATAAAATCTAGTGTGTTATCATATTGTTGTGTCACAGGGCATCTAAAACACCATTCAACAATAGTAAAGTTAAACTGTTTGAATGTTAAATTCAGTGTTTGATCCATTTACTACAAATGCACATTCCAACTTGCAAGGTGTTGGTAGTGGTATGAAGAATGGACCATTGATGTCAGAATCTTGAAAAATGCTCATTTTGTAAACATTTTCTTGAACTTATAAATAAACATTTTTTCCTTCAATCCATAAAATTTTTGAGAGGAATTTTCTAAGATTCAGTTTTCCTTTATTTTCAAACAAGAAAATAATTGAGATAATAAATTATTATGTAAACTAAAAATGCAATTAAAAAGCCACTTAACTCTAAAGACTTTAGTTCTTTTGGAAAGACACTTGTATTAATTTTTGGCCTGCTGCTGAAATAATTCTTTATACTCATATTTTTGCTGTGCCACAATGATATCAACAATCAGAATTCATTTTCTGGAAGCAAAGTTTATGGCATTTTAATTCTATAGTTTCAAAACTTGCCAAATGAACAGCTCAAATAAAGATTAGGTTTGCACTGAATATTTTTGTATTTTTTCAGAAACAATGCTTTCAACTTGCATTTGTTTATAGATTTTAAGTATTTAATGATCCTCTCCTCTTTGCAGGCCTTTGCCACCTTTAAGATGGACAAGTTTGAATCCACAAACTCTGGTAGAATTTATAGAGGACAACTACTCAGAGACAATCCCAAAGGTTGATCTGATGAAGGAAATTATGCAAGAGGTACCATATATTACTTTTACATCATGTTATAAATAAATGCTTCGTCCCTTTTCACCAGTGTTAATATAACTCAGTGGTTGAAATGAAGAATGGCCATACAACATTCTATGTGGTAAACAAATTTCTCTTATGATACTGTGAGGTAACAAATTTCTCCATTTAATGTCAGTTTGTTACATAACAAGGAAACATGACAAATTATTTGTGAAAGCTTATCAATCAACCACACACAGGCAAATAAATGTGGTCAAGTTTAAATGTCTCCATGTTTGTTTACTTGGTTTTTTTATCATCACCATGTTTTGATTAATATGGAAGCAGTATGTTAGTAGAAAAAGCACCGTGCAAGAATCAGCACTTGTTAATAATGCAGATTTTTCTGCATCACTTTAATGTAGAAAAAATGTACCCAGATTGTAAAAAGGGAAAAGTACAATGATTTGAACCAATTTACTTCTAGCATTGCTTATGACCATTTCAATATTAAAAGAACCTATGAACCTGAGAAAATAGTGGGATGATCTCAATTTACATTTAACGCAGACTATTTACATGATTAAATGAACCACTGGGTTTTTGATGTTCTATGGTGATTTTTTTTAATGCTTGAGCCTTTTTCACCATTCCTTGTATTAATAGATAAATATATGTTTGAATATGATTTGTTTTCAGGCCGGTATCACTACAGGATACCAGGAAAGACCATGTTTAGATCCCACAGAAACTCAGTGTCCAGATACAGCTCCCAACAAACATACTGGCGAGGTAATTATTATGCATCATTTAGGTTCTAGCACAAGATCCAAAAAATAAATAGAAAACCAAAATAGTGAGAATATTTGCATGATATCAGATCTATCCATATATAATCCCCTGCTCTGAAGAATGAGAGTTATACTGGTTTACCTCTGTCTGTCAGTCTATAGCACTTTTTTGGTCAAATTTTTCTTTGTGATTACAAGTCATAGCTGCTTGATATTTGGT
>JAOXYJ010000001.1:5150770-5160802 GCA_028566555.1 Lithophaga nigra
TACAACAAGTGAAACAACTTCGCTGTGCGCAACAATATACGGAATGTACTGGTCTGACAATCCGGAAAAAAAAAAAACGAAATCCAATAACCAAAAAAAAAAAAATCTCGGTCGCAACGTTTTCAAACGGTCGGTCGCGTGCGGGAAACAAAGATATTTTCAATTTTGGCCTTATTTAAAATATGCAAGCTCCCAGCCAGAAGGTTCCAGGTTTTTAGAAACCACAGGTTAATTTACTGAAAAATGCAGGGGTCAAAATAAACACCCTCCTGCTGGCCTGTGACAGCAGATTTCATGCAGGACCAGTTAGACTCAAAAGTAACTTGCATGCTGGGTTAGTTACTTTGTAAAAAATCTACAATTTTGAATTTAGAAGGACAAATAAATTTTCAGTCCGGGCAAGTTAATTTTAGTTGGAACTTGTCTGCTTGGCAAGTCGGACATAATAACTTATTTCTAATCCTGTAATGATTTTGGTCTTTCTTTCAAATGTCAATTTACATATGGGTTGTGGACGATTTCGGTAAGTAACATTCTGGTTGTATGATGTCCACATAAACTGGTCAGACAGTATACCAATAGAAGGGAAAGAACCTGATGATGTTTGGAGTCAATTGGCAATGTTCAAGGTCACCATCACATTCATTATTGTCAGACCGGTAAATATTTTCTACAACAATGGCAGTAAATCATACACGAACCTAACACGTGTATATATATATACACACACACACACACAGTGATGGGGAAAGTCATGTGCCATGAAAAATGACACGTTTATCCATATACTAACGCGCCTACCTGGCAAATTGTCTTTAGTTTACACAGTAGCTGACATGCATGAAGAATGTCAAATTCTAAATTCTAAACTCTCACGTAACGAACATGAAATCCACCATTTTTCTAAATATAACTAACTCCCAGTGATGTCATGATGGGAATTTAGGACTTTGACTTCTTTCATCTTGTACTTGGCTTCATTTTACAATGTTGATGTGCAAAGTGTCCCAATCGGAATCTATATTCATCATACATGAGCAACGTAAACACTAGCGAAGGAAACAGTGAAGATTTGTTTTGTCTGTATCATGTAAAGTTTGCAGACAATTTTCAAAGTGAGAACATTACTATTATTGCTTAGTGGCATCACCCATGATTTTTTTTTGTAGTAAAGCACGAATTTGTTCCAGGTTCTTACTATAAGGTTCTATTTGTCACCGGCTTTCGAACAATTTTTTGGAAGGACATTAGCTTTTTGAATGGGAAACACTACTGATGAATCTTTTTTATCTTATCAGACAGCCAGGCCAGGAATAGATTTCTTTCTGTTGTTACTTCTGAATAGGTTAAAACAATTATCAGTGATGAAGTTAAAAACCAAAACACATATACTATTTGATAAGTATAAAAGTTATACCTGATAGAACTTTATGGAAAGCAATGGGTCAATGCATATGGCACAATACTAAAATAATAATAATTTAATCCTCAATGCTAGAGAATGTTTAATATAGGAGCCTAATAATTTCACTTGTTCATTGGTATCAGCTAGGAGATGCATTTCTTTAAAACATGTTGAAAATAACCAGTAAATATAAATGAGTAACCCGTAGTTTTCAACTTTCGGCCCATTGGTTTTATGCAATGGCCCATCATTTTTCCAAATGGCACATTGATTTGTTTTAAGAGGGGCCATGGGCCCATCGTGAAAAAATCTTTCCAGATCACTGTATATATATATATATATATATGGTGAAGAAAACTTTATTTATAGTTTTTTTTAACTATGGATGTCATGAAAATACCACACGAGGACGTTCAGTTTACTGCGATGCATGTAACGTCATGGTAGCATGACGTACTTCCTTAGGCTTCATACATGTGATACTTTTTCTTTTACCAGCGGTTGCGTTAGCGCAAATTTCTGCGTTTTCCACGCAGAAAATACGACCGGCAGGCCTGTGATTGCTACGACATTGTTAGCTTTGTTTACTCTTATTCCTGGGTTTTAATCATGTCCATCCCTTCAAAACATAATTTACTGAACTGAACCAGCCACAAAAATGAAAAAAAGCGACTTAAATGAGAAATGGAGGAAAGAATTCCTCTGGCTTAGGACTGAAGAAACAACTGAGGGAGTTCTGATGTTCTGTACCGTTTGTGAGAAGGACAAAGCTAACAATGCATACCCTCGAGGTTTTGACACATTCCCTAGTAGAAACAGGTAGAAAAGAATACTGAACAATCAAAATCCTGCATATATACTGACCTTTACATTGAAAGTTTACTATATTTACAAAGGCAATATACAACAGAAATCACATTGCTCTTTATTTGCATATCTGGTTGGGTTTTTCAAAGGACTGGGACTTGTTTATTCAGTTGATATTAACTGTTACTACCATGGGTAGACTGCCAATTCATCCGTTCATAGCTTCTACCTTGAAAACTTGAGAGACTAGCCAGCACGCACATTTTTGAGTCCAACACGCAATTTTTCAGGAGTCTTGCATTGTTTCACACGAAAAATTTGAAAGTCTACCGCGACTACTGTTTTACGCTTAGCCATTTAGCCCAACTGCTATACAATAAAGGAATATAAAATTTTAAGCCAGGGACCGGACCTGTGAAATTGAATCCGGACCGGTAAAATCTCTGACTTTACAGGTGTGACTGTCCTGTGAAAATTGAAATCCTTATTTCTTTGACGGGAAATTAAATGTGGTTCTGTTGATTTGTCCTCAATTTTACATGATTTACAAATAGTTGAAGAAACATTTATTGCAAAACAGTTGCAGAGGATAAAATTCATAGGTTTACATTGGTTTTTGAACGAGAAATTTTTTTAAAAAATCTGGTTTGCTGTATCTGTTACACAAACATAACATGCAAAAGTTAAAACCGGATTTGGATATGGATCATCACCAGACATTCCGCCTGGAAATAAACCAATATTCACAAAACAAACAGCAATTTTACTGGCCTTATCTGTCGGTCCCATATTATGCTTACACTGGAAAGGTTAACAGGCCATTGTCTGATACGAAAATATTACCAATACAATATGAATCATGAATTTATTCAGTAACTTACATGGCACTAAATATGAAATTTGCTACCGTTATCTACAATTATCAGCAGAAGAAAAGGTGTATTGGGAGAAATATACTGTAATTTACAATGTTTTTAGGAAATTGTCACGACATGAATTATTCAATTTTTTTAACATCCACTGTACATGTGCAATCCATTGTTTCGCTGTTTTTGATCAGAATTTGGGCTTAAATGCCATAAACGACAGGCCTCCTATGACGCTATTTCCAAACAAGGTCAATCATGATATTCCTATGCATGTACCTAATGTTCAGTTATTTGTTGACGAAGTCATACTATTTGGGTTACACACCTATCAAAGCTTTTCAACTGATGTCGAGAGCTAAATACAATCAAGACCGACAAGTATGTGCGCAACTCATAAAAAATGCCTTACACGGTATGTGTTACCCATGCAGTCCGAAAAATCGTTACCGTTGAAGCATACATTGCATTAGTTAGAAAATTTACCTTCTTTCTTTTGTATGTTTTGCTCTACCGATTTAGTTTTGTTGTCGGTCTGTGGAGCAGATTTTTTTGTCTTTTTTGTCGACTTCGACTTGTCAGCTTTCTCCTTCGCTAGAGCTTCAGTTCGCTTCTGCTCCTCTTGCTTCAGGATTTCATATGGATCAACATCATCATCGTCATCAAAAAGACAAAACTTATTAGTTACTGCTATGCCGTATTGGGTGTCCATTGTTCCTCTTGATACAGAGGATGGCAATGGATTTGTACGGCTTTACTTTTCTAAGCTCAGCAAAATGGCGTGTTTCTCTCTCGACAGTACGAGCATGCCTTGGAACGGAACTACTCGGATGAATATTTTATCGTTATTTGACGTCTAGAAACCCGAGAGTTTCAACAAATAAAGGTCGTTTTCCAGTTCCATATATAGAAATTTTGGCGGGAGTACAATTCAACAAATTCATTCAAAACTATTACCCTTTTTTAAACTTACTTCTTATAGTTAACGTATGCCTATTTTTCTTTTATTGCTTATATTTCAGGAAAAGACATCAATGTATATAAAAAAATGAATCTGAGTAAACATGCGTAAATCATATCCCAGAATGCATAATAGCAACGAGGGGAATCCACGGAAATACCTTTCATGTCTATTTTTATCTTACATACCCGATTGGTGGAGGTCTTTCTTGGCACGATAACGGGTTTATTCACGTATGAATTAAATACCTGTGAACAAGGGTGACACAACGAAAGGTAGAAGTGATTTAACCATGCCGTCGTGGGGATTTAAAGATGAAAGTAAATCAGAATCTATAATTGAAACAGCATCAAATATGGATAGGAATTCCCCTGATGCAGATTCAACTGATTTGGACGGCGATTATGATTACATGAAGAGAGGACGTCCAAGGGCCGAGCTAATCACTTCATTGATCTTCAAAGGTGCAGTGTCCCACAGTGGTATACGTTGTCATGTGTGTAATCGGGTTTTTCCTCGAGAAAAATCTCTTCAGGCGCACATGAGAACACATACAGGTACGTCAATATCTATTTTCAATAATTAAGGTATTTTTATAAACTTTTTACCTGTTTACACCTGTGTATTGAATGCCTTTGAACTTCAGTTTAATTTGCGTTGAATAAATAGTACTTGTTCTTAGTTTTATTTCTACCCAAGAAATCTTGAAAATGTTAGTATAAATGTTTGTAGTTCTGCTATTTAGTGACCATAAGGATACTTTATTCTCCGTCTTGTTTCTACCGTGTTGTGAATTATGTAACTATTGGGAATACTCATCTGAAATTTGATACTTAGGTAGGGGACAAATATAGTGTAGTAAAAAATAAAAAATGAAAATATTTGCGCGGTGCAAACCACGTTGTAATGTTATTAATATTAATCTTTGTTTACATCTATATTTGTTGCAGACATTTAAACCTCCAATTTAAATCTACTGGTAAACTATATGTACAAATATTTCCAATCAAAATTTAATTGGGGTGATATTTAAATAGTCGATCGATCAATTCGTTGATCTACTGTGTCGTCAAGCGGACAGGTAATAGGAGATCAAACAGTGCACCATTATCTTCAAGCTTTAACATGCTACCTGGCTTTTTAACAAAGTCCCGCCCCTTTCTTTTCGTCATGGTCTAGATACCGTTATACGTATGTTAAATCACTAAAGACCACTTTGTCTCAATCCATTTGTAACGGGTTTCTTTAGCAACAACGAAATAAATAAACAGACACAAAACACCTATTTACAAAGACAAGGGATGTGTTTGAACGCGTCCTAGAACTACACCTATTGATCACGGATTTACCTGTGTAAACTGTCTTACCTGAAATTTAGGTGGTGTTATTTTCATTTCTGACTATTTCTTCTGAGACCAACATTTTTGAAACGTCTGTCGAAATTTTTCATTTATGGAACCTTTCAGTAATTCATCCAGTTTGGGCATTTAAATTTATCACTTTATGTTTTGGGAAATTTAAATCCACAATATATATATATCAAAACGAAAGTTGCACTTTCTGGGACATTTAAATTTTAAGGCACGTGTTTAGGCATTTAAATCTATAAACATTTAATTTTGTTTTCAGCAGCCGAGGGTCCATTTAATAGTGTTTACAGACGAGTTAAAGGGTCATTTATTTTTAAATTGATTCATTACCTACTACTGTAACCCGGAAGCTTGTCTCACTCGAACGATCGGCTCCATCAATATCCGCTCCATACAGTAAAGCTCGGGCCAAAGGAATACACTAGAACTCTCATTTCTATAACATTATTGTACCCAGATTGCCTTGGATTCTTCATTACTGTAACACATCTATTTTTTTTAATATGGCAAAAAAAGAAAAAAGAAAATCAAACTTGTAACGTCATCAGAATTCAATAATGTTTACAGAATCAAACAGATTCCAGTAATCTTGACAGAATCAAACAGACTCCAATCATCTTTACAGATCAAAATCCCTTAAAAGCAACATATTTACTTGTAAATTTTAAAAAATTTTACAATAACATTTTAATTACTCCCAAAATACTTTGAAAGCGGAAGCGCCAAGAATTTATTGATAAGAACTGCACATGGGTCGTGGTAACAACGATTTATGGTAGACGATGAAAACTGGACCCAGATTTATTGAAAAGTGACCCATAAAAAACTGCCATATCACGACGGAAAAATGTGCATTTTTTTACGAAAAAAAATCAAAATATACTACCCCTTTTAATGTGTGTATCATGAATTCAGCCAGAAATTAGGCTAAGATTTTTGGCATATCGGTAATTTAACGCCCCGAGACTTGGATATAGATCTAACTGTGAAAAGGATTAAACACAACGGTAACTTCTGTGTTCAGTAGTGGTACATAGAATATTGATTTTAGCGCTAATTGTGGGTTTGTCAACTCATAAACTCTAAATATATCTTTCGTGGAAATGGGTATCATACCTGCTGGATTTAATGTTACGGAACAGTTGTTCCGAAATACAAAAATTGAATAAATATTGTATAATAGCTTCTTGATGGATTTACGTCACTGTTTTAGTCCATTGTTATCATTTCCCATAATACACATTTTACAAATACACATTTATAGTTGATCACCCGAGAAAACCGTGTTCGTTAACCAGAGTTTGCCACTTATGTCGGGCAATGACCAACACAGAAAATCATTCTTCATATTGGAATCAAATGAGTATACTGCTTAAATAATTATTTTAAGTAAACATACTGAACACATAATTACATAAATGGCTAAAACTGAGAAATGCAAAATTCGCACGTTGACTATGCCTTTTCAAGGTTAGTCGGCGCCAACTTGGATTTGCAACCAGGCCAAAACGTCATAGTCCAAGTTAACTGTGACGTCAAAGTCTCCTAGGACGTTTGTTATGACAATTTTGACGTCACAGTAAACTTTATTAATGACGTTTCGGCCTGGGGGCAAAATCGACTAACGTTGAAAAGGTTTATTCGACTTTCGATTTTTTAAGTAAAAATTCACGTCATAAGCGAAATAAACTATGACGTCGAATAATTTGCTCGTGACGTCCTTCCAAAACAAAACGTCGAACTTTCATGTTGATCAGGGACGTCTGCCTACCGGAAATTTTTTCGCGCGCTTCCGGATTTATGGGCGATTTCAAGCCAACTAGCCCCAAAACACACACACACAAACACTTGTCTGTCAGTACAGACAATTTTTTTTTTTTAATTTTTGCTGTCTTCATGGTCCTTGCCAAATAGATCTTAGCGATTTGCTAATGATGATATATTTTCATTGTTCCAAAATGATATGTGTTAATGATTGTGACCATTTTCTAAACGACCAGAATGTAAAGTCAAATGAACCATTGAACACACAAGAGTTAAATCTAGGATTGCATCTTTTGTGTTTTTTGTAAAAAAAAAAAAAACTTTTCACTAGTGCGGTGCTTTTAGGTTGACCCCTGTTGCACCAAGTTATTTCTAGCAGATAGTAAAACTTAGAACCCACCAATTCAAAATACAAAGGAAAAAGAATTATCTGCGTGCTATTGTCACTCCTATAGGTCTCAATAGTCCTCAATACAGTTTGTGATCACAAGGGTGGACTATACTGTCACGCCTATAGGTGTCAATACAGTTTGTGACCACAAGGGTGGACTATAGGTCTCAGTACAGTTTGTGAACACAAGGGTGGACTTTTTTGTCGCGCCTATAGGTCTCAATACAGTTTGTGACCACAAGGGTGGACTACACAAGTGTATTGCTGGGTTACAAATACGAATCCGCCAGAGTTTGACAAAGGTAATGATCCAACCGAAAAAGGAACGCCCAGTATAGTATTTATCAATTTTTTTCTATCACTATTAGTTGTGCCCTATACTTTTAGTACATTTACTAGAATGTGAGTAGTCAAGCCCCTTTTTGATCCTCCCTCGGTTAAAAAATCGCTCGTGTAGCACCTTCGACATGTACGTCAGATAGCACCATTTATAGTTCGACTCATATTGACAGGGTTTTACATGTACGTTATTTCTTTCAATGTATGGTATAACAGTAAAATTTCCTCGGAAGTGTGCGACCGATTTAGACAATTAGGAGGCCTTCAGAAGTAATCTCGAAGAACCATATACTGACAAATTACTATTTACACAGTCTAGGTACCTGAGAGCCCACATATAATTGTATGACTATTATGTCTTACGAGTGATTAAGCAGGATAGGCCAAGGACAATAGAGTTTACAGTTAGCCGAACTCATTGTTCTCTTGTATGACTAAACCTTTTGATTTGCTTTTCTCTGAAGGAATACTGTATAGGGACATTTTTATCCCATCTAAACACGCATTTCTTTTTAAAAAAACCCCGAAAAATCGGGGATAAAGAATGAACTTTATACAGTATAGAGTACATACAAATATCTGTACATGGCGGTTGTTCGCCTTGTAGCGTTTTGCTTCGAATTTCAAAGTGTAAATTCTATCATCAGTTCAGTATAACTGTAAAATTTGATACATTGGGTCGAGTTTGGATCTGATCCATTGGAAATTGACCCTGTTAGATATTTAGGGTAAAACCAACATTCCAGAAATTCTGCTAACCATTGGATTTTTATGTCAGTCTGAAATTGCAAAGAACAAAAAATCCATGGTGTTGAAAACACACACACACACAAAACAATTACGGATCTGAAATGAAAAAACAAATAAATCAAATTAAATCAAATTCAAGGATTGAACTCCCAATGTGTCATTCAAAATCTGTTGTATATATAATTCTAAAAATATGTTTGAAATATCTAGAGAATGTCGGGTAAAATGTGATCGCGATGACAAACTCTAAAACCAAACGAAGGAAATTCTCAAATTGAGGAGCTTCACAAACGATAGAACATTTTGTAGCTCATATATACGAGTACGACATTCTGGATCAATCATGGACCAACCATGACAGGTACTAAATGTGTGGAGAAGGAATTGTCATCCTTACATATGTCGGATTTATAGCCGATCGTGGACAGGAATTATCAGCTATTAGATTTTATATGAATTTCTTGACCGTTTTGTATTTTGAAGAAATTTTTACCAAGTTATATGCCATCCTTATTGATTGTATAAAAATCTCGTGGTAGTCGAAGTATCTTCACAGGACAGTGTATTCCGAGTCCTCTTGTTTATCTTGGACGCTGGTATCCTTTGGTTTGGAAGACGATCATAAATATATTCTACAGTTTATGATATTTGGAGTGACGAGATTATTTTAAGAACCAGTATTACTATGTTTTATCTTTACAGGTGAACGTCCATACCTGTGTGATTATCCCGGGTGCAACAAATCTTTCTGCCAGAGTGGACAACTGAAAACTCACCAGAGGCTCCATACGGGGGAGAAACCATTCTTGTGCACTGGAGATGGTAGATATATATTTTTTTTAATTTAGTTCAGGTAACGGAAAGACTTCCATTTGAACCCTTGTTGACGGAATAAGCATAGAGATATTGGAAGGGGGTTCAAATGAAGTCTTGCCCAAGTAACTAATTATTGTTGTCACCACAGAATGATTCCTTGACATTTAATGTTTCGCCAGCGTGAAATTATCTGCCTATATCAATCATATTTATATATTTATTTAACATGTTCTGTTATATAACCAATCAAAACATGGGTAGACAGAGCAAAGAATATATATATCATTTAGAAACCACCCCTTTACAACGGGGGCACAGTTAATATGTACATTTTAAAATAATGTCCTTGGATTAAGATAAATAAGAACATAAAATAATGTACAACAAGAAGCATTATGAAACCTACTAAAATAAATAGCACTAAGACAGTCCATGTTTGAAAAGAAATATTGATTGATTTTATGTCAACAGTGCGAAGGCTGCTCTGGCTGTATCCAAATAATAGTGTCAGAAACCGATCTTAGCCAGATCTCTGGAAAGGAACGACCTCTGTTGATTTTGGT
>JAOXYJ010000002.1:8924-49791 GCA_028566555.1 Lithophaga nigra
AATTACGACAGTTGAAGCTAAATATGGCCATAAATGTTCAATGGTAGGTCCTTTCCCAAAATCGTGTTTTTAAGGCCGATCAGAATTCAAAGACAGCCGTCACCGTGGAACATAGTTAAAATTGATCGATTGATTAATTGTTGTTTGTTTAACCTCCAGCGGCAAATTTATATGCATATTCAGGACGAGAACAAGTTAACAATGTATCAATTAGTAGGATATGAAAAGTGGGTCGACCAGGAGAAGGGTGGGTAATTTTGACTGCCACTGGAAAGTGAGGGAGTATTGGGTAGGGTAAGAAATTTAGCCTTACAACAGGTCACCTACGGACCGCTACGAAGAGTTATTGCCAAAGGGTTCTTTAATGTTCAAATAGCGTGGCATTCTCCCAACACGTGTCTTGGATTTAACGTCCCCAAGCAGACTGGACGTGACTGCGTATTTATACATCCTGCACAGCCAACCGGACGCCCCCTCACACGGGTCTTACTGCCGGACGGGAGAAGTTCAGGTAGCCATACTTCTATTACCCCGCTACCCTTGGGGTATCTGCTCTAGATATTCATTTGAATTGTGTTATTCTAGTAAGGCTTTTCACCGACAAAGGCTGATCATTTCGTATATTCACTTACACAGGCTACTTCTGGTAAAGTAAGTAGTTCATCATATAAGTTTCTTTGGTAAGGTTGGCCACTCTGAAAATTCACTTAGATCTATATCTGCCTAGGTTCATAATAGCGAATACTCACTTTAAAGAAAACTCTGATAAATCTGGCCATTATACCTGCAAAATGTCCTTCTGTAAGTTTGATAATTGGGCAAAATTTTCTAATACCGATTATTTTGGTAAGGTTTCTTTCATATTTATCGTCAAAGCCTACTTTGTTCAGGTTGATCCTTCCGGTTATTTAGGTACTCCGATTATTTTGTTAACATTAGTCGTTCCGTTTGTTCATGTACGCAGTCACCGGTTAATTGATAACTAACAAAATATCTTTTCCTAAGACTGACCATTTCAAAGGCTACGTTGGTTAGGTTGACCACTGAATATATTCACTTGCAAAAGAACGACCAACAAGGCTGATTATTCTGGATAGTTCTTCATCGCTTGCCGCATTCTTCCAGATGTATACGCCATTTGAAAGCAATATCATAGTCGCACTGGCGCTATGGTGGCAGATTGGTCCAGATTATTAAGCACATCTACCTGTAAATATCATTATAGCCTGTAACTTCTAATGGGAGACTTCGTCGTTGGTCTTAATAAAATAAAGTTGTTTTTCGACTGGTATCTTATTTGATAAAATTTGGAACTTACTTGCCGAGTCAACAGTCGCCACCATGTATATGAAAAATCACTGAGCCCAATATAATCAACCATCGAACAATTGATGTTATCATATTATAAGGTAATTAGTTATGGCACGCCGTTCTCGTCAAAAGTATGGGAATAAAATGTGATGTAAAATTACACGCTCAAAATGTTTATTCCGCACTCAAAATTTCTAATTACACACTCAAAATTTTTATTACGCACTCAACATTTTTATTACACACTTGGGATATATTAATGCACATATTTGTTTTTATTCCGCACTAGGATTTCAAACATGCACAAGAAATTGCTAAATTGTACAGAGAACGCACTCAAAAATCGGAATTACACACTCAAAATTGTGCGCAATTTTTACGCGCAGAATTCATAAATATTCATAGAATATGATTTGCATAAGTAGATCGACGTTTTTCTAAAGCTTTACTTGGAACTTTTGTATTCCGAATGGAAAAAGATAGCGCCTGCGCCACCTTGACACGTGTTTCTAAGCAGACGACAAAATGGCGGAAGAGCCCATTCAGGAGGCCCGAAGATTGGTTGGAGCTATAGGCCAAGGAGAAATTACATCTTTGGCTAGAAGCCTTGGTGCTTCTAGTTCTAGCCAGACAAATTCCCAGCTACCAAGGCAGAGTCAAGCTTTTGCTTTTCATACTTCTGGAAGTGGAAGCAGACGAAATTCCAAAAGCACGAGTCGCTTTGATCATTTCAGGTATCTGTCCGGCTAGCAACTAACACGTAGCTCTTAGGTCGCTCATCTTGGCATTAAAATTGTACACAAGTCAGAAACCATTGAACGTAAGCTCTATACTAAAAAAAAAAGAAGCTTTTGACCGACGACGAGATTAATAATGTGGCCCGGATATTGAGTGCCGCATCCGAGAACGGGACAATTAGAATCCACATGATACTTCCTGTTGATTGTGGTAAGGTAGAGGAGTCTTTTCTGCGGGTCGTGGGGCTCTTACATACGACTATTCCCAGAAAATTGATCAGACGATTGTGCAGCGGTCTCGGACTCGGTCGCCACCTGACCGGAGTGGGGTCCAAACACGGGGGCTACTGTAGATGAGTAAAAAAAAATACTAATACTACTATATATACAACAAGGAGCCATTCCATTTAATATCTGAAAAGGGGGGTGGAAGGGGTCTTTGATATTTAACCCCTAAGAAGACCAATATTATACCTCTGAGAAGAAATTTAGGAAAATCTACCCCTCAGATGAAAGAAATCACCCCTCAGAAACGACCTTCCATTTTTTGAGTAAATTAACCCATAAGATGGAGGAAATTCAGACCCCTAAGAGGAAAATCAACAAATATGACCCTATCAGATTTCACTTTTTTACCCCCCTGAGAAAAGGCCTTCCAGCCCCCTTTTCAGATATTAAATGGAAGACTTTTAAAACGCTTGAGAATTTTAAAAACTGTTTTCCATCGTCAAAAGGTCAGTAATTTTCCTTTCCAAAGAGATCCCTCATGATAGTTTTGGCCTTCCCACACCAGAGTTATCCCAAATAAAACCAAGCAAAACAGCGTGAAATTCGTAGGTCTGACACCTGTCGGGGACATGTATATAAACTAAATCCATCGTCCGATCAATTTCACTTACAGTGTTGAAAATGCATTAAAAAGTCCTACCTTCAGACAGAAAACTTGTCCTGTTTTCCTTTTTTTTAAAAGAAATTCCATGGATATCCTTGTCGGAACTCCAAAACTATCATGAGGGGTCTCTTTGGAAAGGAAAATTACTCACCTTTTGACGAGTGAAAACAGTTTTAAAAAATTCTCAAGCGTTTTAGAGAAACAAGCGATGGAACACACTCTGGTAAAAAATTGCAAGCGAGACAGTTCTATCCCTTGTTGTATACAGTCTGCACTGTTAGCCACTAGTCTGATGCCCCATACTAGTAAAAATTGATTCGGACTAGTGAAAATTTAGACAAAACTTTATAAAAACAAAGGGAAAAACTTTGAAAACTGTTGTTCAGACTAGTAGTTGAAAATTTTTTTGGTGCAGAATGTGTATATAAAGTATTATTAGCTCACCTGTCCTAAAAGGACATGTATTATCATTCACTTGGCGTCCCTCGTCGTCCTTCGTTAACTTTTAAAAAATCTTCTCCTCTGAAACGGCTAGGCAGATTGGATTGAGACTTCATAGGAATGATGTATGACATGTTCTCTACAAATGATCCTCATTTTATATTGATCCAATGAAAAACATGGCCGCTGTTGCTAAAAATAGAACATTGGAAAACATGTTAATCATCAACTCCTCTGAAAGTACTGAAGGAAATTTAACCAAACTTGGCAGGAATGATGTATGGAAGGTCCTTTACAAAGATTACTTATTTCGTTCTGATCCGCCAAAAAACATGGCCGCCAGCGCAAAACATAGTTTAACATTTGACTCTATGGGCAAACTTGTTAAACATCAACTCCTCTGAAAGTACTGAAGGAAATTGAACCAAACTTGGCAAGAATGATATTTGGATGGTCCTGTACAAAGACTACTCATTTCGTTCCAATCCATGTAAAAGCATGGCCGCCAACGCAGAACATAGTTTAGCATTGGACCCTTTGGGAAAACATGTTAGTCATCAACTCCTCTGAAAGTACTGAAGCTTATTGAACCAAACTTGACAGGAATGATGTATGTTCCGATTCGTCAAAAAACATGGCTGCCAGCATAGAACATAGTTTACAATGGACCCTTCAGGAAAATCATGTGAGTGATATTTGGTTATCCAACAGTTTATCAGGTGAGAGGCTACAGGCTCCAGGGAGCCTCTGGTTTCTTATAAACTAAGTTGGCTAAAATATATTTTATTTCATCATACGGTTTATTTTAGATGCGCAAATACTGACCAGTATTGTCCATCGGCCAGTTTATGCATATATCAAACAGAGTTGGTGGTACTGACAGGATATTTTATTTATTTTGTCAGCAAGTCCCACAGAAAAGTTACTGGTCCCTCTTAATACAAAGCACTGTTTCAGCATTTTTTTTGTCGCCATTTACAAGACCACCAACAATGATAAAACTGTCAGTCCTAACAGAGTTTAGCAAGTCAGGACTGACAGGACTGCCTATTTAGTATATAGTGTGTCCATAAACTCCATTTTGGTCTTCCATATACAGGGTTCAACTTGCAGGGCCCACAGAGATTGATGTCATCTCACTGATGCCCAGTCTCCCAAACTTATGGAAGAAAATCGTGTAATGTTCTTTTATTCATTTAGGGCTATTCCAGAAAAATTGTATCCTAGGGGCAGATGGAATACATTTGTCATATAAAAAAAATGTTTTGGAATTTTACCCCCCACCATGACATTAATAAATCAGTGGCATTCTGCCCCCTGGAGACATTTTTTTCTGGAATAGCCTGTAAATTAATGTCCTATTTTTTTGTAGACAAAAGCCTAAAAACAAGATAGGAGGTGGGGGAATCTTCTGTAAAGAAGTTATTTTGTTGGACAGTCCAACAACCTTAATTATTCCTAAACAAGGAAAAAGAGAGATATTACACAAAAAGGGCCACATAGTGGCAGCTATGGTTTTCCAGAAGGACTGGGAGGAGGATGACATTTACGGAGCCCTTTTTGGTGCATTTAAATTGCCACAAACTGTTAAGTGAGTACTGTTTTTGTTTTTAGCTCACCTAAGTGAGCATAGTGACACATAGTGATGTCATCAATATGCGTCTGTTGCTGTCGACATAAACTTTTTCAAAGATCTCTTCCAAAACTACTGAGGACATTTATTTTTTTTTTAATTTGTTGACAGACTTTTTTTTATTAAAATTTGGGAGGGTCGTTAGAAATAAAAATAAAAGAATAAAACTTTGCATTTCCAAAATATTGATTTGGACTGTCATAAACAATTTTTCTGCTGTCATGATTATATGTGGCATATGTGTCAACCTTTTTATAGCTCAGAGGGGAATCTCCCTCTTTCCAAAATATCAAATATTTTTGCGTGACGTCATTTTTTTCTTTAAAAAGTACATTTTTTGTGGTGTAAAATTTTAACAAAATTGCATAAAATGGTGTTATGTTGAACCAAATAAATGCAAAAGAAATGATACAAAGAACCGTTAGCCTGACCCTTGTTCGGCAGATTTTAAAGATGTTTATCATGGCTGTAATGCACAGGACCTGGAAGGAATCATTGGGTCGAACAAAAGATTTCATTTTGACAGACTTAGCTCCAGCAATGCAAGGTTTGCTTTCACAAACTCTGTGTGCTGGTCTGTGTTTTTTTCTTAAAATAATGTCAATATCACTTTTTAGACTGGAGATCTTGATGCCATGTGGAAAGTCTCTGGTACAACCAACCATCAGTGGCGGGCAAATGAATGGGAATATCTTGTACCAGATATTTACAAGAAAAAGTATTTATCTCAGACCATCAGAAACTCTTATTGAGGTTAGTATGAAGAATGTATTGATCCATCTTACAAAAAATTCTATTTAGGTAGCAACATCCATCTAAGGACTTGTCAAGACTGCAACATTGGTATTTGCAACGTTCTCATGGCGACATTACATGTATATATTGTCATTGTCTTCTAATGGTTTTTTTTAGACTTAGAGTTAATCAGTCCAATACTCTTTGGGTATGAGTCACTTTTTCGATTGCATTTGAAGGTCGGCATTATTTTGAATTTCCCATGTCCACAGCGGTCTAAATATATAAGTAAAGATTGTGGTGAGAATTATATTGGTCAACCAGGAAACAGATTTACAGTACACCGACAACAAATAAGAGATCCGACTACTAGGCAGTTGTCTTTAAGTGGACACTTGGACACATGTGCTAATCTTATAAATTATAGAAATTTCTCAATTTATAAATATTTGATACTGTGAAAGTACTTTTATTCGTGGATGCCAAGTTTCGTGGATTGCAGACAAGTCATTAGTTCATGGGTTCTTAAATTCGTGGTTCGAGACTTTACACAATACAAATCAACGGAAAATTGTCTTTCGTTGGGTATCAAATTTCGTGGTTTAAGTCAACCACCAAATCCACGAAGATTGGTACCCCACGAACAATAGTACTTTCACAGTATAATATAATATATTCTTACATTTCCCAATTTGTTTTTTCTTATATATATATGTATATATAAACGTCACATCACCTAGGAACGTTACAACCCTGATTGTCTCAAGAGAGATAAAAATGGTCGGCAAATAACTGTGATATATATATATAGAATTGCAAATAATTATCTGCAAATTTATGTCGTTCCCTCAGTGGGAATTGAACCCCTACTACTGTGACATCTACGGCATCTCCGCCTAGACCACTCAGCCACCTAGGCTATATAAAAATATAGCTTTCGGTGGCTGGGTGATGCCATCCTCGTCGGCATATCTTGGGTTGAAACACAGTACATGATGTATGGTGGTAGGTATATGGTATTTATGTACAGTTCAGCTGTTGAATATAAGCCAGAAGGTGATATCCTTTACCGTCACACAAATTATTTTATACAGAATCAATGTTGTAACAATGTGACAACTCTGAATAAATATCTATCCATTGGATCACTCGAGCTCCCAAAGCAGCGAGACAAGGTTTAGAATTTATGTTAAGGTATATCAGGCTCCGAAACAAACCCTACAATGTTAGAACTGCAAGTAATTATCTGCCAATTTTTATTGTTCCCTCAGTGGGAATGGAACCCCTACTATTGTGACATTAACAGCATCTCCGCCTAGCTTTGTATATATAAAAGGTTATGTGACACCCTTTGCAAAGCTCTGATTAGTTCATTTAAATTGATATAGAGTTTTTATTTTTTTTAATTCAGAGTTACGATTTAGACGAAGAAGATGACCTGGAACAAGGGCCACTACCAGAATTATGCCAACCCAGAAAGCATTTCAAGTTAGTGTTGAGAGATATTTTTTGATGGCCTCCAAACAATTCTCCAGTTAAGTGCCTGTTTGTCTGCCCCCTGCTGGTTTCCAAAGTTTGTAATATCCACCAGACATGGGAAAATTTGGCCAGGACCAGCTTTTCAAACATGTTTGGAGGACCCATGTCCCATAGATTTTCAAGATTTTTTGCAAGGATGTTATGCACATGGCCATGCAGACTATCTTTGGGTCTGGCAGAATATTTGATTTAACTAAAAGTTCAGGATTATTCTTTTAGAAATGATAGCAAAATCATTAGGGTAATGAAATATTGAGATTTCCAAAAAATCAGAAATGCAATACTGCTAAAAAAATATTGAGATTTCCAAAAAATCAGAAATGCAATACTGCTAAAAATATTGCCGCAATTACACAAGTTATCATGGTATACATAGGTCGGTTGGGTGACTGGAACCACACATACTTATGTCTCAACTTAAACAAAGGGAGGCATATCGTTTTATTGTAAATTCCTCTTCTTCTTCCACTTCTCGTTCAATTTTTAGTCCCCACCACAAGTAGTTGCGAGGTATTATGTTATGGCCTCGGAAAAAATTTCCGTTGAGTGTCTGTCCGCCCGTCTGTCTTTCCCTCTCCCGGTGGTTTCCAGGTGATAACTTGAGAATGAATCAATGATTATTTTTTAAAATTTGCACAGTTGTTTAGTACTATAAAATACAGGTTAAGATTAATTTTCAGCAAAATCCAAGAAAAAGTTTTCGAGTTATGTCATTTTTACTTTTTGCCATCTCTCCTTTTTTCACCAATACATGGTGGGGTATCACTTAAGGGTATACGATACAGTTATGTTCCCACAGTGACTTTTGCCTGAAAATTTGCCATTGTACTTACTTTTTTATGAGCTTTTCAAAACTGCAAAGAAAAACATATCTTCATGACTTACTTTCCGAGATATTTAAGGCTAAAAATTGGGTGTTTTAGTGAAATTCTGAATTAATTCATTTTTGTTCCGCTTATGGCGAAATGAAGATTATTTCATTAATATACACGCTAAATACAAGCCGTTTTTTCGATTTAGTTAAACTTAATTCGGCTATAATAAGTTCACATTGTTTAAATAAAAAAAAAGCTTTAAGTAGAGTGTCGACAGATTTTGCGTAGCTCTAAATGTTCCGAGCTATAAAGGACAGAAGGGGGCCAAAATCACACTTTTTCAAAGTACCACAAATTTTTATTTTTCATCAGATTTTCATGGGATTTGTTTCTTTGGATTCCTCTTGACCTAAGCTTTCAGCAAGGTGACGACGGATTTTGCTTAGCTCTTACCGTTTCAGAGCTATAAGGGGCCAAAGGGGGGCAAAATAGCACTTTTACAAAGTACCTGAATTTTTTATTTTTAATCGGGTTTTAATGGGATTTGTTTCTTTCGATTCCCCTTGACTTGAGCTTCCAGGAAAGTGTCAATGGATTTTGTGTAGCTCTTAACAGGATTAAAAATACTTTGCTTCTTTGTCCAACAGCATTAAACAACATGACGATGTAAACATATGAGGCCTAAAAAAAATGTTGTGTTTCCGGTAACGTCATTTTCAAAATTAGGGTCGGTAGGTCGGCTTTCTTTTTTTTTTTTTTAATAGTTGGGGCAACTTCTAACACTTCCCCATTCATAATACATTCAGCTTTTAATTCAGCTGGTTTTTGAACAATCTCATGTTGTTCCTCTATTACTGAAAAAGCACAAAACTCAGAATATGTTCCTATCATGTTTATTTTGGTACAAAACCATCAAGATTAGTCCAAATTAACATTTGTTAGATGATTTTGTTGTAAAAGGCTTTTTAATATCATATTGGGGCTTTAAAATTGATGTTATGTAATAATTTCAGGAAAATGGCCCAAACAATATATATCCAGGGCAGAATGACTGTAAAATTTATTTTTCATTGTTCAAAGCAATCTAGCCACTAGATAGTACAGTTTATAAGAATGTGTTTAGGCAATACAAAGTCAAAGAAAGCAGAAAGCAAAATTCTAGAAAATTTGAATCATAGTTATGCATTTTCATGATTTGGCATTTTGACGGAATCTTTCCAGGGATAGGCGATACTGATTTTCATAGTTTTAAAATTTCTTTCAATAGATTTCTTATTCTTTGACATTTAAACCAAGAACACATATTGCATGTACTTGTGAGTCAAAAACAGGCAACAGAAATCAGTTTTAATTGAGATATAGGCTCTTTTAGATTGAAGATAATGGTATTTTTGAATGATTCCAAAGAATTTTAATAAAAAAATTGCCTAAAACTGCAATTTGTGGACATGCAAATGAGTTTTCATGACATTATTCATCATATAAAGTACATCTTATCATCCGTCTTTGTTGAACGATAACAAATATGTTGTTTTAATGGACATTTTTTGAGATTTTGGGAAAATTATATTTTACCAGTCAAGTATTTCAAAAATCGCAAAAATACAAATTTTATAATTTGACCGGCTTTGTACTATTTGATGGGTTTTGTGCTTCTGATTTACATACTTAGCCATTAGTTTAATTGTAAATGCTAAAAAAAATTCACATCTCAGCAGTTTTAGCATAACCAACATATTTTATGATTGAGTTGAACATTTGTGGGGGGGAGGGGTGTCTTTCCGTTATTTATTTGACAGGTTTTAAATCTACAAGACAGTCATATTGTGTGTTTTAACAATGCTTTTGGACCTAAAACAAGTTCCATTTAGGACACCTGTTAGTATATAAGTTAGTCAGAATCTTTAAATAAGCTCAATACAATACAATACAATAGTCAGAAATTTCTTAAAATCAAAGTGAAAAGCACTGTTAGCCCATCTCTCAAGTCTGTCTATAATTTTTGCAAATGTTGACCGTACTAAGTGTAATGAAGTTTTTCTAGTTCGATATTGACTAAGGAAGACACAAAAGACAGAAAAATAGATATAAGACAAAGTAAAATGTCTCTTTACAATGTAGGTGTAAGACCACCAAATAGGCTTCCACATCCGAGAACATATACAAAAGTAGTACATATTGAAAACAAAGTTCCACTTTGCTGTGCTGTTAAATGTTAAGCTTACAACTTATTGCAACAAATTTGGTATTGCTTGAAAGCTGAGCCTTTTCTGAACAAATGGATTTGTTTTTTTTATGAATACTCATTATGAATTAATTTTTTTTTAAATTGTAAAAGATGGTATCACTACGCTCCAGAAATCGAGAGTGAAGGGGTTAATTTTCAGCACGTTGACTTCCAGGCTTAGGCTCGCTCTTATATGCAATGAAATGTTGTGTGATTTTTTTAGCAGCAGTTTGGCTGAGGTGCATTGACATGTGTATCGAGCGTTGCTTTATTTGAAATGACGGTAAATGAGCTAGAAGACTTTGAATTTGGCCAATTTTTCAAAGACAAATAGGAGAAAATATTTCGTGGTCTTACACCTCTAATATCGCGGCCATTAAAAAGTAGTAATGGACCTCCACATCAGAGAGCGCGATTTAATGCAGGGAATCAGGAATGGAAACGCCGAATTTCCGGATTTATGTTTTGCCGACGTCATAAAAAAATTAGGGTCTGGGGGTAAAAAATATGGTAGGACAGGTTACCGGAAACACAACATTTTTTTTAGACCTGAGCAATAAAAGAAACACATAGGCTCCTCATACATGCAATTTGAAATTTCCACAATCTACTGTAAAACAACCAATAACCACCTGAATAAATACTGCTTTTAAACACTTAACATGATTGTTGGTTCAGTATTTGTTTGCTGATATTTTTTTTACCGTACAGCCTTCAACAATGAGCAAAATTCACATCGCATAACAAGCTGTTGATGAACCCTAAAACAAAACAAATTTGTGGCAGAATTCATCACCACAGTCTGTGACGTTTATTTTTCTGCTATAACTTTTTATGTCCAAGGATATTTGGTAGTTTTATATATTTCCTAAGTTTATAGGGCATGGTTTGCGAGGTGAGTGATCAGGCACCGGGGATCCTTATGTTTGTCTTTTGACATAGGCTTTTTATATTTGATATGCGAGTATATTACATTAAGGCAGTGTTCTTTGTCAGAGTTAGCGACCTTGACCTTTGACCTGAAGTTCAAATAACATGTAAAATATTGTTTTGGTCATAACTTATATCCCCTAAAACAACTTTTTTTATTCTTATTTGGTCTAAACTCTAACTGTTGTTTACAACTGTATAAGCCATTAAAGTCTGATAGGTACTTTTCTTTGAATATTTGTAGAAGGTCTTCTCCATATGAGGTTGATGGTACAATGTCAGTCCAGAGTTCTATGCCAGAGCCTGAGGTACAATGTGTCACTGCAACTTCCAGCAACTCAGTAAGGTAAATAACATTTAAAAGAACATTGATGCAAATAAATGCAAGCCAAATATGTGTTTATTCATAGGACAATTTTTAGCCGAGTTGCAACGAAAATAAGGGGAGACAATCATAAACCTTTTTTTTTCAATCACATACGATCTCATAAATTAAAGATTTGAAACTAAGATATTGCAGTTGCCAAGATATTCTGATTATTTTTCTACAAAATTTAGGGCCGCATACTCGGGTACCCTATAGTTTTCACCCTGTTTGTCAACGCCAACACTCATTTGGTCTAATATTTTTCAAGTAATTGGACTTAGGCCGGCCAGGCCTTTTATGACGGTGTCATTTTCTAGTTCTACTCTGGAAATATGATGTCTCGACGATTATAAGAATACAAAGAAATAATGCAGAATGGAAGACTCACGGTTTGTACAGGTTGTCCTTAGGTTTCCGTCCGTCCGTCTGTTAATATCAGATTTCCGTCATACTTATCTTGGCTTGTATAGATGGGAATAATTTGATATTTGGTCTGCAGCTTGGTAATGATGAGTTGTACGTTATAAAAAAAATTCAGATCCGTAACCTTCTACTTCCTGTTTGCCGATAGTTTGAATTTTTTACTTAATAATTTTTCGTCAAAGTTTTTGGAATTATTTGATATTTGGTCTGAAGCTTGGTAATGATGGGTTGTACATTGTAAGCTATTTTCAGCTCTGTAACGCTACTACTTCCTGTTTGCCAATACTTTGAATTTTGTACTATATTAATTTTCCGTCAAAAGTTTTCTTGGCTTGTACAAAGTTATGTGATATATGTACTTACTTACTTACTGCCCATTACCCCCACTGGCGTGTGGGGCAGCGTGATACATGTATATGTAGTATAGGGTCAAGTTGAAGCTACATGAAAGAACACACATTTACCAGCCATTAAAGTCTACTGTTCTTTATACATTTACAGCCATTAAAGTCTACTGTTCTTTATACATTTACAGCCATTAAAGTCTGATAGGTACTTTTCTTTGAATATTTATAGAAGGTTTGCTCCAAATGAGGTTGATGGTACAATGTCAGTCAAGAGTTCTGTGCCAGAATCTGAGGTACGATGTGTCACTGCAACTTCCAGCAACTCAGTAAGGTAAATAAAATTTATAAGAACAATTGGCGTAAAAGACCATAGGCCTATATTCCAGAAATGATCACATTAGGGGATAGGGAGGCACTCGAAAATAAATTAAATATGGGTGGTTACAAGTGTTTCTTTGTTCACATCGAAGGAATTCACTAGACTTATAGAAATGATATTTTGTTGGGAATCGGTGGTTGATATTTTTAAAATGTGCCTCCCTATCACCCAGCATGTCTTTAAATCAAGAACAGCCCATACAAGTATGTCACCACTTGGCATGAGTCGTCATGATTAACAATTCAAATTTGAACAATGAACAATCTTTTCTCTGCGGCTACTAAACATTAAAATGCCATACTTTTTTATAGACCCAAAAAAAGTTTCATTAAAGATATATTGAGGATTCCTATTTTGAAGCAGCTGTCAGACCCTAGATTTTTTTATTTGCAAAAATGTCAATGCTGGAAATTTGATGAATTACATTTTCTCCTGTTGTTTAAGTTGGCCACCTTAATTTTCTAAACCATGTATAAAAGCAGATATTGGCCACTACTGGTACCTGAAACAGAAACATGTGGGGTCCTTCCAATTGACCTGACTTGTTCACAGTTAACATTTAAGTATTTGTTGTGTTCCCCAAACAACATAATATTGGGAACATATTTACTATTTTCTTATTATTAAGTCCTGGACCACGAAGTGGGATTGGGGACTTATTGTTTTTCTTGCGTTTTTTATTAAGTCCCTGATCACATAGTGACGGGGACTTATTTTTTTTGCTCGATATCTCTGTGTTAATAGTTTATTATATGTTCAATTATGTTCGATTATCTATACTTAACCAATAAATAATGTTGCATACTTTTTTTTAAGGTCAGCACCAAATAACATGGATGCTTCTAACATAAAAGACCAGATCTCTCATCCAAGGATTCCAAGTTCAAGTGCAACTTCCATTAACCCATTAAATGAGCTGTACATGAGTATGGTGTATGTAAATCTATATAGATCAATTACATTTACAGTATTTTGTGTGTGTTATGCACACATTTTTACATAGAAATCATTTTCAGAATATGGGGGTGCATATTATGTATCAGTAAGTAAGACTTGACCGGTCATTGACCAATTATGCAACGAAAAAGGATTGCATAATGTCAACAAACCCGCCCCATCAAATCATGTGAAAATCATGTCTTAAAAACGTGTTTGGGACAAAGGTGGTACAATATTTCTTTTATAAAAATATGATAGAGATGAAAATGATTCGACTGAAAAAATAACAAAGACCCTTGATGTCAAACCTGGCTTTATAAATACTTTTGGAACTAAAAATGAATATTTTGAAACTTATTATGATTATTATATCCCCCTCCCCACAAACATAGTTTTGGGGGGTATATAGGAATCACCCTGTCTGTTTGTTGGTCTGTCTGTCTGTCCACATTTCTCATAAGGTCAGATTAAACAGACGCAATTCATGTGTTTTGAAAATACAAAATTGATTCAAGACGTGTAAATCACATTGCATTAAAAAGACATGAACTCAATATTACTAATAAATGCATGGTTTTGAAAGGTCTGGTTCAAGAGACCGATTTCAGCATTTCAAATAAAATAGAAAATTTGAACCTTAACATTGTGACCATGGCAAAGGAATTTCTCTTTTCAGTCAAAAATACACAAAAATCACAGTTCGAGTTTCAAATTTTGACATTGAATTTAGTGGCTTTTCGAAATATCACTGCCTTTCAAAATTTGACATCATCAAGAAAACATATTTTGTGATGATTTAACCAAACAAAGTCAAGAAGAAGGTCCCCAAAAAGATACAAAGGTTACCACATGTTTACTGTAAAAAAATCTGGACTACTGGCTTAGTTTCGCATCTAAAATAATCAACAGTTTTAACAAAATGAAAGCATATAAAAACTGACAAAAATATACTGATAATTTTCCATGGCAAAAACTTTCAATTCTTCAAATAATGTGGAAAAGTTCGGTATGTTTAGTCTGACCTAAGCCAAACCCCTCCTAAACCGCTGCACATATTTTGATGAAACTGTACAAAGGAAGGATACCAAATTGAGATGTGCATGAAGGAAAATAATCACTTGTCAGATGTAATTGAAGGGAGATAATTTGACTTCAAGCAATTCTAGTGTCATTTTAAGGGCTATATATTCCAAGTGAGAGATGCAAGCTCTCCGACAGCCTCTTGTTTAAAGGACAAATAGAAAGCAGTCAAAATGCCAACATGCACAAATTTTAACCATACTTGGAATGAATAATAAACATGATAACCTGAATTGATTAGGACATGGAATGCAGAGTTAGGGATTCTTAAATCTTCAAGTTCACTGGTTTATTATTTCAGAGGAGCAATGGATGAAGATGAGGCCCTAGAGCTGGCAATTGAGGAGAGTGTTAATATGTATCCCAACGTATCCAGTCGAATAGATGATGCATCATCAAATAGGTACATACGATTCTACAAATACACTTTAAGGTCAAGTGATGTTTGTTGCAGGTTATTTGGTTTTTAGCTCACCTGGGTAAAAGCCAGGGTGAGCTTTTGCCATCACTTTGCGTCTGTCGTCCGTCCGTCGTAAACTTTTTCAAAAATCTTCTCCTCTGAAAATACTGATCCAATATGAACCAAACTTGGTCTGAATCATCACCAGGGTATCTAGTTTAAAAATTGTGTCGGGTGAGTCTGAGAACTAAACAACATGGCTGTTGTTGCTAAAAATAGAACATAGGGGGTAAATTGCTGTTTTTTGCAAATAACTCAAAAACCGTTACAGATATCGAAAATCTGACAAGGGAAAATTGATCAGCATGACAAGATCTACCTACCCTGCAATTTTGAAGAAAATCTGAATACCCATCTCTGAGTTATTGCCCTTTTTTTGTCAACTTTTCAAAATTTTAATATATTTCATCTTATATCTTGAAGTGTAACAGATAGAGGTTAAGTTTAAATTGCAAATATGTTCAGCTAGTTAAGGTCTAGTTACCCTGCAATATTGAATAAAATCTGAATAACCATCTCTGAGTAATTGTCCTATTTTCATCAAATTTTCAAAATTTTAATATATTTAATCTTATATCTCCAAAAGTATAAGTGATAGAGGTTAAGTTTAAATTGCAAATATGTTCAGCTAGTTAACATCTACCTACCCTGTAATTCTGAAGAAAACTTGTTAACCCATTTTAGAGTAATTGCCCTTTTTTCGTCAAATTTCCTAAATTTTAATATCTTTCATCTTATATCTCGGAAAGTATAAGAGATAGAGGTTAAGTTTAAATTGCAAATATGTTCCGCATGTCGAGATCTACCTACCCTGTAATTCTGAAGAAAACTTGTTAACCAATTTAAGAGTTATTGCCCTTTTTGGTCAAATTTTTCAAAAGCATATGCTTCAGGTGAGCGATACAGGATCCAGGGAGCCTCTGGTTTTATGAAAAAGTGAGGATAACTCTTGGTAAAAGATGTGTGTTTTATTTTCTGAGTCGATTTTCTTTATCTTGTAAGTTATGATACTTGTAAAGGGAATCAATCCTTATCGAAGAAATGTAATTCTCCTTTCAGCGATATTCAGAATTGGGGTAAAATTTTAAAAAAGCTTTAGGCTAGGGCCTGAAGACAAAAACTTTCAAACTTGGAAATAAACCTCATATTTACTGAGGTCATGATATATAAACTACCCCTGGGTTGTGGTACATACATCCCAGTAACTAAATTTATTAATAAACTTTACCATTATTTCCAGGTGTAGGTCTTCAGAGGAAGTTCATGGACTTATATCAGCCTTGGCTGATGAAAAGGTCAAAGGACCAGACAGGAGACTGATCATTTCCAGAAATACTGTATATAAATCAGCTTTACTGTACTTTAAAAGAGAGGCATTTGTCAAAAAGACAGGCCCTTTAAAGGTATTATTATCTTGATAAATTTCTCTCCATCATTGAAGAGAGACATATTGTTTTACAAAGGATTTCTTGTTCAACCAGTCTGTACCAAAAACTTTTTCAGCTGCTATCCTGAACAGCAAAAATTGTAAGCTTCTACATTATGTGCAAACAAAACAAACAAAATTTCTTCAATATTTTACTAGCCCGTATGAATTTTTACTAGTCACAGGCTTCTTGCTAGTGGCTAAAGGCACAGACTATTTTTCAAGTTGTTCTTGTTCTTATCATTTTCATAGTTGGTTACTTAGATTTAAATGGATACGGAGTGAATGTGTGTGTGACAAAATCACTAATAATACTTATACTTATATGTATATACCGAAAAAACATTTGCTTAATGGTTTTGCAATTTTCAAAATGGCCTTCTCTGATTAAAAAAAAATTCAAAAAATTCAAAAAAGAAACCCTTAAAATTGCTATCAATGGGAAGCTAAAAAAAAAGTCACGCAACGGGAGGGGACTTGTGTGCTTGCATCCAAACACAATTATTACATTTTACTTGTTATTTGAATCATGACTCCAGAAATGTCTGAATTACTCGTTCTTGTTCATTTAGATTCCACATGAATAAATAATTTTTTGTTTAGGTTAGTTTTACCTCTGATGAGGGCAGAATGGAGGATGCTGCTGACACTGGAGGACCTAGGAGAGAATTTTTTAGACTACTGTGGCAGTCTGTTATTGAATCAAGTGGTCTTGTAACAGGTATGTTTTTATTAGGCCACATCAAATTAAATCCTAGTTATTAGTCCCCTACCGGCAAAGCGGAAGCCGGAAGGGGACTATAGGTTTGCACTCCGTCCGTCAGTCCGCCAAACCAGTTTTACGAACTTTTTATTGTCATGCTTGCAGATATTTATTTGATATTTGGTATAGTGCTTCACTGTGACAAGTTACAGATCAAGTTCAAATTTTGTTCTGGTTCATTGATTTTTTGCTGAGTTATGGCCCTTGGACTTAGAAAATTAACACAAATACCCAGTTTTCCGCACTTTTTTTCGTCATGCTTGCAGATATTCATTTGATATTTGATACATTGCTTCACCATGACAAGTTACAGTTCAAGATATTGATTTACTATTAAGATAATTTTTGTTATGCGAGTCTACCTTGATGACTTGCAGATCAAGTTCGCATTTTGTTCTTCTTGACTATTTTAATGGCATAATAAACCTTGTTCAACCAGTAGGGGACTAGGTATTGCTGTGCAATACGATCCACACTTGTTCAGACTATTTTCGTTGCAAAAATCTTGGCTTTCTGTAATCTGAATACGTTCAAATTTGATATGCAGCTTTGTATTGATGAGTTATACGTTGTAAGCAATTTTCTTCCATCTCTGATCTCCACTTCCTGTTAAATACACTTATTTTTTGTAACATGGACTAACAACTTAGTGAAAATGGAGCAGTTCTGTCAAATATGTACAGAGCGGACATCGGTGTCTTAAAGACACATTTCCTTGTTTGTTTTTTTTTTATGTCCCGCCAACTTTGTTGCAGGACATATAGTTTTTAGGTCAGTTTGTCCGTTTGTCCATTCGTCACACTCAGTTTACCTTTGGGTTTAAGCTGATTTCTCAGAAAGTTTAAGTGGGATTTTCATGAAATTTTGTACACTTATTTATCATAACAAAGACTAAAAAAAAATATGTGGAGCAGGATATCTGTGTCTTCCAGACACATTTTCTTGTTTATTTATGTATTTCTTATTCATTTCAAGGTTCAGATAGACAAGGATACACTATGAGGCCCAATTTTGGAGCACAGGCCAGGGGTGAATATGTTGCATTAGGTGTTATGATGGCTACAGGAATAATGCAGGGAGCAGAAGCCCCTACATTTTTCATACCCTCGCTGGTTGATAAGATTTTGGACACTTCTACTGTAGATGACCCTATTGATGATGTTGTTGAAGATTTTTACAGGGAACAGCTGAGAGAGGTAATAAAAATCAGAAATTACTTTTTATTCACCTGGCCATTTCGGAGATACTCGGCATGGTATAGCATTGATACTTCACAGTACATGTTCAATATTGATTAGGTCACTTTGACCTACTTTTTCTTTTGGCCTGTTCAAAATTTGTTTTAATAAAAATTCGGATTGTGACATCATTTTGTGATGTCATATAACTTTTTATACACCCATCAATTTTGACGGGACGTATTATGGTATACCGCTGTCCGTCCGTCCGTCGTCAACACTTCGTACAATAATTCCAAAACGCTTTGAGCCATTTTAATAAAACTTTGGTCAATTGTTCATATTAATGCAAGAAAACTCCCTTTAATTTTACATTAATTTTGAACATTTAGTTTTTGAGTTATAGGACTTTTTGCATTTAAAAAAAGGGGGGTGGCTTTTCTGTTTTCACGCTCTAACTGAAAGACAAGTGTAGCATACCGATAAGAGTGATCAAAATCCATCAACATGGCAAAACAAGTGTAAATAAAGAAATAACTAAACCAAATATAGAACTAAAGCACTGAGCAGGAACACCATACAAAACCAGGAGTAGGATCAGGTGTTCCGGACGAGTGAGCATCAAAAACGCTTTCAGCAAATGCCACAAAACTTAAGGATATTCTTTGTATTTATGGTCATAGGTTCCCTTTTGTTTTCTTTAAAATTTCGATTTTTGGCACTTTTTCATAAAAAGGGGGGGGTCCGTTTTCATGCTTTAACTGAAAAACGCTTTCATCCCATACCATCAAACTGAAGGATTTTCAGGTGTTAACTGAAACGCTTATGGTATATCAGCCGACGGGCGTATCATGCGCTCATGGCGCACCTCTTTTTTTAGAGATAAATCTACCAAATTCGACCCAGAATATTAAAATTTGGGTATTCTTCTACTTATAAAAGTAAAATTTCAACCAGAAATAAGGACTCTAAACATTTTGGGCCAATTTTTACCTTTATCGCCCATACTTCTTTTCAAACTTTTATATCTTCAAAACAAGGACATTGACCTATAAATGTTATTTGCTTTATTTGTTTCTGAGCCAAACCTCTTACGAAAAATTCAGTCATTCAGAAAGTTAATTACTTTCAAATGGCCAAGCGAGCTACCGTAAGGTATATGAACCAGAGGCTCAGTGGGCTGAGCCTGTATCGCTCACCTGGATGAAACGCTTCTGAAGCAAACTTCCATTTGGTTGATAAAGCAATGCACTGGATTGCATGATGGTTGTACAGTCAGGAACAGTAAATATTGATAGGAAACCATCCAAGAACTTTTGAACTAGATTGGTTGCAGTTGGTCAAACAGTCTCAGAAAAGGTGGACCATTAACATGTTTCTTTTTAACATACGGTCCAATGTTAAACCATGTCCTGCGATGGCGGTCATATTTTTTGGCAGATAGGAAAAATTTGGGCAATCTTAGTAAACGACCTTCCATAAATCATTCCTGAAAAGTTTGGTTTAATTTGCTAGGTAGTTTCAGAGGAGATGCTCTTTAAAATGTTTCATCGGGTCCAATGTTATTGTTCAACTATAATTTTTCATTTCAGATTGAGAAAGCTGAGGATAACGAAGCCTTGTCCATTGCAGTTAACAAAAGTAGATGGTGGGAAGAAATTGATGGCATTAACCCAAATGTTAAATTAGTAAACAAGATGGATTTCCTCAATATCACTGCTTCATATCTTACGACATTAAGATGCAGTCCAATGATTGAAGACTTAAAAAAGGGTCTCAAAACTTATGATGTAATTATACTATCATGTACTTTTTACCTGACCTGAACAGAAAACCAGTGATCTTTTGTCATCCCTTGCCATCTGTTGTCATTAATGCTTCTGATCAAATCTTCTCTTAAACAACTAAAAGCAGATTTTAATGAAAATTTCCCCCAATCATCCTTGGCATGTCTAATTTCAAAATATTACCAGTTATGGCTATCATGAGTGAGGGTTATGTTATGTTTCTCGTTCACCAGAGGGAATAATATTGTTTAACTCAGGGCAATTCCATTCAAAAATAACAAGGTGGGTCCGAACACCACTTTTCATTAGGTTAGACTCTTCTTAATCACCAATCAGCTGTTGGCATAGTCAAAAGTAGTATTTATATAAAGAAAGCCATGTTACTTTCACTATGCATAAAGTTGTTTTTATTGACAACATCTATAATCTAAAATGCTCAGGTGATCATGAAATACTTTCTGCTTGACCAAAAGCCTAAGTGAGGGACATCCATAGCATGTAAAAGTTTTCAAAGCTCAATCAATGGGGTCATGTATGCGCAAGAATCTGGTAGTTAAAACTGGTAATTTGCATACCATAGTTGCGAGACACGATAGAAAATCCTTATTTGACTTTAAACTTGGGTTGATTCTTGGATATGTTACATCGGAGACCTGACATTTTCAGAAAATCACACCGTCGATTGAAGTGAACTTCAGGTTATTGAGAAAATTTTAAAAAATGTTATAATGGTCGCCTATGGGAAATTATTTAGTAGAGTCTAGCCATTAGGGGTGCCACCAAGAGAATAAATTTCCTACGTACAATACATTGCATCGTGTAAAATAGCAGAAAAACCAAGGTTTAAAAATTCAAGTGGCATTTTTACTGGAATGGCCCTTGTCATTTATTCACTTGGTCAGAACTTTTATTATCCCCTCACCAAGGAAGTTCAGAAGTTCAGTGGAAATATTGAAACTCCTCCTTCCGTCCTTCCAAAACATTTCTTGTGGACGCTCTAGAATCAACACGCTTCAATGGATTTTGACCAAACTTGGTACATTGTATTGGTCTTAACAATATCTTGAACCTATCAGATTTCATGGTTAAAGGTCAAGGGCACAGTTGGACTTATACTTTTTCAGTTTTTCTTGTATTTAGGGACTTATCATTTATTACTGGGGAGGGGCCCGGGGGTGGGGGGGCCTCATCATCTCTGATTTGTGACACTTCAAAGTTATCCCCCCTGCATGTTGGTTAAAAAATATTGAGTCCCCCTCACATGTTTCCAAAAAGTTACCATAAAGATCCATGAACATGCGTTTCTACCAAAATTGTTAATAACATATTAATGAACAATAATCCAAATCGTAGAATGTGGTACTGGTTATAGCCTCTGTTTTTCATTTTCAGGTTCTCACATTGGTAGTCAAGGAAAACCTGAGAGAACTGTTTGAATTCTCCCCAGATGAAGTGAAAGCGTCTGACCTTGCAGTACTTAAACCCAGATTTTCTCATGACCCAAAAAAACGGGAACAAGAAGAATTGATTCTGGTCAATTTTCACCAGTTTACTACGTCAGTTGAAGGTAAATATTTTTGCAGATACATAACGGAATAAAGATCCTGCAATGTCTGTTTTTTTTTTTTTTTTGTCTGTTTATATGATTATCAGCAACTCGGTATGTGACTGCTTAAAATTGTGGTGGAATGTTCTGGTGTTGTTGATAGACATTTGGTTTTCTTACTTTGATTATACACTCGCATTGAAGAAGAGGTGGTCTGTTTCTAACAAATGTTGTTTATACCCCACCACAAAGTGGTGAGGTATTATGTGATGGCGTCTGAAAATATTCTGCAGTTTAAAAGTCTCCTTTTGTTTCCCAATGTTGATTATATAATAGATTCTTTTCCGATACTTTGCACAGTTGCTTCAAAAGAAAGGTCAAATTTGTGTTTAGCTAAATTCATCATGAAAAAGAAAGGATATGGGAAATGTAACAAACACAATAGCATATCATATATATCTATGAAGCATAAATATGGAAATTCTGGTTGTGTTGGATCTTTATTTTTCCAATATATAAATATATACTAGAGGCTCTTTGATTTGCTATACCCCATTTGAGACCCGCTTTCAGAAGAAATTTTACTAGGGGATTGCCCTATAATGTGAGATATCAACATTGTTGAAAACAAAACATAAATGTAAATTCTCAAACTTTAGCTTTTTGGTTTGGTTTCCATGGCAACTAAAACCATTTATGGACTCCCTATAACTGCCTCATCCCTTTTGAGGCCCCCTTAAAAAAATGTGGGTAGGGGTTCCCCCTATATGCAAGTTATAAACATTGCTGTAAAAAAAATAGTAATGTCAATGAATCTCAAAATTTAGATGTCACTATTTCACAAGAGTGGCTTCTTTTTACCAAAAGCAGTGAAAGACAACAAAAATACATTTCAAGGGGAATAACTCTTCACACAGTTGTTGGACGTTTTCAAACGTGAACTTTATTTGTAGAACTTGACATGCTGAACATTTTTGCAGTTTTAACTAATAACCTCTATCTCTAATAGTTTTGTGAATATAAGGCCAAATATATTAAAATTTTGAAAATTTAAACTTGACCTCTATCTATCATACTTTTTGAAATATGAGACGAAATATATTAAAATGCTCAAAATTTGACGAAAAAAGAGCAATAACTCCAAGATTGGTATTCAGATTTATTACAAAATTGCATGGGAAGGTGGAACTTGACATGCTGAACATATTTGCAATTTGAACTTAACCTTTATCTCTAATACTTTTTGAAATATAAGACAAAATATATTAATTTTTTGAAAATTTGATGAAAAAAGGGCAATAACTCCAAGATGTGTGTTCAGATTTACTTCACAATTGCAGGGTAGGTAGATCTTGCAATGCTGAACATAATTGCAGTTTAAAGTGAAAGTCCAGGAAATTAAACAAATTATTTTATATTATCAATGTAATGTCCAAAATGTTATCAACAAAATTTCCATAGTGTAAGTTGCATATTAAGAGAGAAATTTGCGGTTAACGTTGACAAAATTCCAAAGTTGGAGGAAGTTGTTCTTTGTTTAATGCACAGGATGTGACGTCACAATTACATGATGGTATAATCTACAATTTCGGAGAAAACAAAAAATATGTATTTTATCATGATCTGACCAAAAACCAAACCAATTTCTTTATTGAATGTCACCATAGATATTTAATACATTGATGTTGTCGATATCACACATACATGTAGTTTGGGTGTATCATATGTGACAAATCGATAAATTTTGGCTTTTATATTCAATTCTATATTAGTCATCAAACATGATGTTTGTGACAAAACATTGAAATATAAGCAATGATATAACACAAGAATAAAATTTAAAAAAGTACATGAAAACATTCAGAAGATCAAATCGTTCTCGAGAGTACGAACAAAGTGTTGATCAAATGTATATTCACGTGTTTGATTTCATGGGTCAGTCTACCTGTGCAGGTGTTTTAGTAACTATGATGTAATCAAAGGATTAAACATGACAATTGGAGAAAAACATGACAAAATATATTTGCATGTCGATTGCTTTTCTTCAATAAAAGCCAGAGACATAATATAGTTTCCGATAAAAGCCATATACGATGTTTATTTCAAAAAAATTACGTAATACTGAAGATAAAACATCACGGGAACGCATATAATTTTGGAATCCGTTTTTTGTGTATCTGCTCAAGACCCGGGGGGTACTCAAAAATTTTTGCCATACGTAGGCTGGGACTATTTTTTGGGGGTTAGAATTTTGAATTTTGATATTTTTTTGGGGTGCAAAAAATTGATATTTTTTTGGGGTGAAAAAAATTGGAGGTATTTTTTTGGGTGCCTTCAATTTTTTGTGTATTTTTTGGGGTTGTTATGTATATGGTAATATTGTTATGTTTATTAGTCTTATATTACAATATGATTTGGTATTTTTTGGGTTATATTTTTAACCTGGTATTTTTTGGGTACATTTTCAAACTATGGTATTTTTTTGGGTGCATTTTCAAATTTTGAATCGCTTTTTCAAAATTATACACTTCATATTTATTTTGTCTTGATCTGCAAAGATACACAATTCTGGGAAAGATAGTAAATTACGGGCCAGCATATTTTGTGAAATGTGTAATACCAATTCGGAATTTTTTTATATTCTTACATTTTTATAATAGAAATACATTCGTATGCAAGATTCTTCGATGGGAAATAAATTCCATTTACATCCTCGTTTTTACCAGAAACATATATAATGCAAGTAAATATTTCATTCCCTGAAGATTTTAATTATATAATTAATGTTAGTAGAGCTTGTGCCTATAACCATGCTAATGTTTAATTTTTGTCTTATTTTAATGTACTTATATTTTAGATAAAGAACTGGAATCTGTTTTCAAGGAGGGAAACATAGAACTAACACCAATGATGACATCATTTATTAAGGAACTAGTGCCTAAACATATACTGATATATGCCACTGGTTCAGGCAAAATACCCACCACAGGATTTATGCCTAAACCAGCCATCACTTTTCATCATGATGAAAAGCAAAATTTTCCATCCGCAATAACTTGCTCAAATGAACTGCAACTTTTTGTCAATGCTCAAAATATTGACATATATGCATTTTCTCTGAATTTGTTAACTGCATTAATGAATGGATGCAGCTTCAGCAAGTGTTAACTTGCTTATTAAATTCATGTATGAGAAATAAAAGTTAATTGATCTTTCACTTTTTCTTCATGATTATGTCGCCTGAGTTCTCAGAGAAGAATATAGGGATCACTTTGACACTATCCGTTGCCACACATTTTTGTCAATTTTCTTAGTAACTACATGCCAGAGACTCGTGATATTTTGCTGAAATCTTTATATTATAGTAGTACTACAGGGTGTATTGCGTTTTCATGACCGTCGTTATCTACTTCCTGTTTACTTAGCTATTTTTAAATGTGTCGCCAAAAGGCTTGAGTAGTTTCAGATGAGAAGATGTTTGAAAAAGTTTACGACTGCGGCCGCAAAGTGGTGACAATAGCTCATGTGACCTTGGTCCAGTGAGCTAAAAATATCAAAAAGATCTATCAATTATTACTAAAGTTATTGCGCAAAATAATAAAACTGACCCCCTTTTTCACCCTTTTGGGCCGCATTCCAAAACGGGTGGGGGTAGACACTCCAAAATCATTCCATTCCTCAACTTGTGGTAAGAAAAATTGTTGTAAAATATGAAAATCCATCCATTATTTATTGTCTCGCCTGCGACAAAAAGTCGTGCATTGCGAGACTTAGGGATAGTGATTCCAGCGTCCACCATTGTTAGACTTTTTTCTGGAGTCTGTTTAACATGAACTACTTACACAAGACATTTGATATTTGGAATGCAGTTGCATTATAGCATCATTATAGATTAATTCCATCATCATTTAATGCATTTCCCCCTGCAGCCATGGTCCACCGACTGAAATTTTTTCACTCTCCAGCTGCAATAGGCGAGACATACCTCTGTGTTAGCAGTTTATTACTATTAAGTTATTGTGCAGACACTAAAGTTACAACTACCCCCCCCTTTTCCCCTTTTGTGTCCCAAATTCCCAAAAGCCCAAAAGCAATGGCAACCCATGCATCCTATACAAAATTTCATAAAGATCATTAACTAATACTAAAGTTATCGTGCAGACACCAAGTTAGCAGACGACAACAGCATCATACCATAATACATCTGCATTTTTTTGCGGTCATAAAGAAAACGGAGCATTGGTCTTGGAAGGTACAATAGGGTTCACTAGTAATTAGGTTACTTTGACCTACATTTTTCGATCGAGTGACTTGTTTCAAGTTTTGCATTTAGGTCAATTTCTTAGGTACTAGACATTGCATAGCATTGATACTTCACATTTGGATTGGTCTTGGGTAGGACAACAGGTTTCACTTTTAATTAAGTCACTTTGACCTTTATTTTCCGCTTGAGGTACTTAGTTAAATTTTTTCGTTTAGGTCCATTTCTTAGGTACAAGATATGATATAGCATTGACACTTCACATGAGAATAGGTCTTGGGTATTCAATTCAATATGAACTAGATGTGTCGGCATGACATGAATGCCCTGCCTGCAGTGCAATTAGTACTCTATCAAAAATCAACAAAGCAGAACAGAACTCAACCTCTTTGTGTAATATTTTACTTATATGTAATATAGGTATTGTTTATACAAACAGCCATTCCAGCTTACACTTAATAATTAATGTGATAATAAAGATGCTGACATTCTAAATACATTTAATTAAAATACACAGACCACTTGTATATCTTGAGGTTAATTTCTCTGGCTTTTGACACTTTTTGCTGAGACTATGTTTTTGGTTTAAACACAGATACCCCTTATGTTACATTTCGTACTGTTTTTTCGGAGCTGGTATTTGCTCAATTACATGGGTGAGATATGGACTTTAATTGAGATTTGCTGTATCAGGAGAGTTTTACTTGAAATAAGTGTGGGTCGCCAGGACTTGCTCATCAATACAACAGAACATAATTTTACCTGGAAAGTTACATCTGTTAAAATATAGGTCGATGTGATCATTAAACATTTCATTTTATCAATGGAAGGCTTGCATATTGATACCTTGATCTTTGGAAAAGGTAAATAAAAAATATGTCTCAAGAAATTTAGTAAGCCTGCCACTGGTGACCTGGAATGTTTTGGTTGATTGATTAGTTAGAGTTTAACGTCCAGTGAGCAGTATTTCATCTATATCAGGAGTAAGTGTACATTTAGTGTGGACGCAATATAATGTTGGTCATACACCAAAAATGTAAAAAATGTGGTACTTTGTAAACGTGCGATTATGGCCCCCTTTGGCACCTTATAGCTTGAAAACAGTAAGAGCTACACAAAATCCATCGACACTTTACCAGAAGCTCAAGTCAAGAATCATCAAAACAAATAAGTCCCATTAAAATCCGATTAAAAATAAAAAATTTAGGTACTTTTTAAAAGTGCGATTTTGGCCCCTTATAGCTCGGAAACAGTAATATAAGAGCTAAGCAAATTCTGTCGACACCCTATCAAAAGCTTAGGTCAAGAGGAATCCAAAGAAACAAATCCCATGAAAAATAAAAATTTGAGGTACTTTGAAAAAGTGTGATTTTGACCCCCTTTGGCCCCTTATAGCTTGGAAACGGTAAGAGCTGCGCAAAATCTGTCGACACTAAGCAAAAAGCTTAGGTCAAGAGGAATCCAAAGAAACAAATCCCAAATGTGTTGGCATGAAAATCTGAACACAAATAAAAAATTCAGATACTTTGAAAAAGTGTGATTTTAGCCCCTTTTGGCCCCTTATAGCTCAGAAACGGTCAGAGCTAGGAAAATTTATCGACACTCTTTTGAAAGCTTAGGTCAAGAGGAATCCAAAGAAACAAATCCCATGAAAATCTAATGAAAAATAAAATTTGAGGTACTTTGAAAAAGTGCAATTTTAGCCCCCTTCGGCCCCTTATAGCTAGGAAACAGTAAGAGGTACGCAAAATCCGTCGACACTTCACTGAAAGCTTAGGTCAAGGGGAATCCAAAGAAATAAATCCCACTAAAATCTAATGAAAAATAAAAATTTGAGGTACTTTGTAAAAGTGCGATTTTGATCCCCTTTGGCCCCTTATAGCTCGGAAATCGAAAGAGTTAAAAATCTGATTGCTGAGCGCAACATTTAATTTTTATAAGGAATCCATTAAAAAAACTGCATCAAAATCGGACTAAAAATTAAAAAAAAAAATTTTTTTGAGATTCATGCCTTTTGGGCCCCATTTATCTCAGGAACAGTCAATGCTACATTAAATCCATGACATACACATTATTACTTATTGTTAGTCAAAAATGATTGTGACAGTAAAAACAATAATGTTCAACATGCAGTTTGAATTAAAGACTGACTTTTATACATGTTTTGTTACTTCCTTAATTTAAAATTTCTGGTACATATTGTGGTAGCTAATTTAAGTGTCATTTTAATAAGGTACATTGTACATGTATGTGTAAAGTATGTCCTATTACATGTAACAGAACAGATTGCTTCTGCGCTACATGCATATAATGCACATTTGGGTAGAGTACAGAACAGAAAAATAACAAGCTCAAATGGTTCATAATTGTACATTTTCAATATCAGATCTCATCTTTTTTTCAGCAATTTATTTTTACACATAACAGAACAGGAAAATTGTTGTCTTCACAATAATACATTTATTTTTAAAATTTGTATTTATTTTTTTAATTTTCTTTTAGTATAACATATATCTTAACTTAAACTTCTTTTTTTTAATTTTATTGCAAAATGTTAAAAAAAAAGGATTAATTTTTAACAAAATCATCCAAGCTTATTAATAAGTTTTTAATTAAATGAATGAGGGCACATCAAAGGTTCACTTGGACAATACATGTTTACTTTAGTAATTGTTGTCACAATACTGGAACAATACTAGTATACAATACTGGTACAAAATTTTATACCAGTATTGTGGACAATACTGGTATACCAGTATTGTGGTCGCCAAGTTCAATTGATCCATTTTTTCTACATCAAAATATACGAAAACACCCAATTTTGCCCCTCTTGGCCCTTTTTTTTAAAACGGGCAGGGCCACAATACCCAAAAGCAATACCAGCCTTCCTTTTGTGCCAAGGAACATTATGTTAAAATTTCAGAAGGATTGGTCAACTGGATCTAAAGTTATCGACCGGAAACGAAGCGTCTACAGACGCCGACAACAACCATACCATTATACGACCTCCAAATTTTTTTGCGGTCATATAAAAATCAACAAACCGGAACAAAACTCAAACCTGATCTGTAACTCATCAATATACACCTGTATACAAAAAATCACTTCAATATCTCAAGGCGTTTAGAAAAAAAAGTGTGGAAAACTGGTTGTTGTGGAAGGACTGACAAGGGTAAAACTATATGCCCCAACCACTTCGTGGAGGTGGCATACAAAAGGTTTAAGCTCTTGTGGCTCAAAAACACAATTTCTACTTTTGTTCAATTGTTATTGTTATCCTCTTCAAAGTCATGCGTGTTGGTTTCAATAATACTAGAGCCCATCTGATGACTCTTCAGTAGACTAAACATGTGTCTGGCACATTGAAATATTTGCCTGGAACTTTGTTGTAACATTGGGGCTCACTGGAGTGCCCCTTGTGTTTTGTTTGTTTTTGTTTTTTGTTTTTTTTTTTGGGGGGGGGGGTAGTCAAACATAAACGAGAGGTACTGTGGCCTAGTGGGCCACAAATATATCCCCGCCTTTTGTTCTTACAACTTTTTATGATTATCTCCCCTGGAATTTGTTGGACCATAAAAATTTTCCTCCATGCACATCTTCATATGATGTACCTGGTACTACCTTAAGCTTAGATTTCATTGAAATCCAACTGACCATTGTAAGAGGAATTGTGCTTACAAGAATTCTTGTAATGGACAGACAAACAGACAGAGGTAAACCATTACACAGCTAGTAAATAAACCAGTACACCCTTTACTACATGGTGGGGGTATAAAAATGTCAATGCTTCGACATAGATAAAACCGGAGAAATTCGAAAGTATTGCTCAAATGTCAAAACATAACCAGTGAACATCCTTAATACTGATAAAAAATATAGTTATACAAAAATTTACTACTTAGTTATTACATGTATGTGTAAAAATATGCAAGTGTTTGGTAAACAGGAAGTTGCTGAGTGATGAATCTGAAAACATATCACACGGTCGGGTGTAGCTCGCTCATATAAACCTTGAAACCAAAATTCAGAAAGCCTTGATGTGTAGTTTTAGAGAAAAATGCGACGAAAATATGGCAAAATTTACTTGGCTATTTTGTGTTAAATTATGTAATTTTTCGATAAACAGGAAGTTGTTGAGTGATGAATCTGAAAATGCATCACACAGTGTAGCATATAAACCTTGAAACCAAATTTCAGAAAGCCTTGATGTGTAGTTCCTGAGAAAAGTGCGACGAAAATTTACTACTTGGCTTTTATGTGTAAAAATATATACCGGTAAACAGGAAGTTGTTGCGTATTGAACCTGAAAATGCATCACACGGTATAGCTCACTCATATAAACCTTGATACCAAAATTCAGAAAGCCTTAATGTATAGTTCCTGAGAAAAATGCGACGAAAATTTACAACTTGGCTATTATGTGTAAAAATATGTAAGTGTTCGTAAACAGGAAGTTGTTCAGTGATGAATCTGAAAACGTATCACACGATGTAGCTTACTCATATAATCCTTGATACCAAAATTCAGAAAGCCTTAATGTATAGTTCCTGAGAAAAATGCGACAAATTACAACTTGGCTATTTATGTGTAAAAATATGTAAGTGTTCGGTAAACAGGAAGTTGTTGAGTGATGAATCTGAAAACATATCACACGGTGTAGCTCGCTCATATAAACCTTGAAATCAAATTTCAGAAAGCCTTGATGTGTAGTTTCAGAGAAAAATGCGACGAAATTTTGATGGGACTGACTGACGGACTGACTGACTGACGGACGGACAGACAGAGGTAAAACAGTATACCCCCTCCCACCTTTTTAAAGCGGGGGTATAAATATGCGTAATTAATAAAATGTTCATGTTTTCCTCTAAACACATTAAACAGCTAGTTTAAATATCAGCTATTCATGATAACTAATAAGTACAAACTACAAACCAGATGTTGTAAAAAATTAAGCTATGATATATAATTAGCATAAATATATTGTTATATCAGCAAATTATCCTTATAAATATTTTATATAATATTTGGTTTCTGGTTTCTTGGTTTCTCAGTTTCTGGTTTTGCTATTTACACATGTATACGGTGACATACCCTGTATGCATTAAGGAAATCAGTTAAACTTGACATGTGTCAAATACTAATAATATCCACACTGGTCTCAAATGTACAGGATTCAATTTGTTGCCGTCGAGAGGATGCAACACTAAATGTTGCCCTTCTTCCAATACCATTTACAGGTTCTCCAGATATCTGAGAACGACTGAAAAATGATTTATGCCATGATTTCCATCATCTGACAAAGGCTGTATTAGATCATCAAGTTCAATCAGAGCCTCATGAGACAAAATAAATGAATTATCAGGAACAATGATATTATTGTCCTCGTTTAAATCTGACAGAGGTCCTTCCTCGTCTATACCATAATGCATGTCTACAACTGTTTCAGGAAAAGCCATTCCCCCATATGAACTCCATATTTGCAATGGTGACATATTATTTTCAGTTCTTAGTGAATGGTTATTCCACTGATTCGTAAATTCTGAGCATGAAATTTCTATTCTTGGTTTATATACAAAATGTAATGCGAATAATTGTAGTTCACTGGTACTATCCAGTATTTCTAAACGTTCCATATGTCTAAAAAGTTGCTGATAATACATTGATACTGTTCTATTTAAATCAGACCACAAACGTTCGATTCTTTGATTGTGAACACTTCGTCCACTTATAAAACTGCCCCTTTCACCACCACGTTGTTCATTCATAAATCTGGCAATATCAGTATTTTCCACACCACAATCACCCCGTACTCTTGAGGGCAAACCATATCGGGCAACACCATTTTGAAAAAAATTTAACGCTGTGTCTTTTCTGTTGTTATCAGCTACATTGAGGTATGTAATCATACGACTCTTTCCATCTATGCAGCCATGGAACACAAATCTCCATGCAATCAACTTGTGGTTTGTGTCGACATGCCTGAAAGTAAAAAAAATAAAAATTTCACAAATGAACACATGGATAATTCTTTATCTTATTAGTTTCATATTAAAGTAGCAAAGTTTACAACTGTATGTGCAACCTTCATGCCTGTGTTAGCGGTAGAAGGTAGCCACATAGCCAAATGCTAAAGAAACTGTCATGTGGCTAATATATTTTAGGGAAAACCTTTAGGCCCCTTATAGCTCGGAAACAGTAAGAGCTAAGCAAAATCCGTCAACACCCTACCCAACGCTTAGGTCAAGAGGAATCCAAAATAACAAATCCGATGAAAATCTGATGAAAAATAAAAATTTGAGGTACTTTGAAAAAGTTTGATTTTGGCCCCCTTAGGCCCTTATAGCTTGGAAACGGTCAGAGATACACAAAATCTGTCGACACTCCAACGAAAGCTTAGGTTAACAGGAATCCAAAGAAACAAATCCCACGAAAATCTGATTAGAAATAAAAATTTGAGGTACTTTGAAAAAGAGCGATTTTGGCCACCTTCTGCCCCTTATAGCTCGGAAACGGCAAGAGCTAACGCAAAAATCGTCGGCACTCTGCTGAAAGCTAAGGTGAAGAGGAATCAAAAGAAACAAATCCCAATAAAATCTGATGAAAAATAAAAATTTGAGGTACTTTGTACAAGTGCGATTGTGACCCCCCTTTGGCCCCTTATAGCTTGTGAATCGAAAGTTATAAAAAATCTGATTGCTAAGCGCTATGTTTCATTTTTATAAGGAATCCATCACTAAAACTGCATCAAAATCGGACTAAAAATTAAAAAAAAAAATTTTCAGATTCACGCCTTTTGGCATGTTTTGGGTCCCATTATCTCAGGAACGGTCAATGCTACATTAAATCCGTTGACATACTCCAGATGGGGAATTTTGTTGGGAACACAATGAAAGAAACACAATCAAAATCTGACAAATAGTAAAAGTTCTACATCAAAATATTCGAAAACACCCAATTTTGCCCCTTTTGGCCCTTTTTTACAAACGGGCGAGGCCACAATAACCAAAAGCAATACAAGCCTTTCTTTTGTGCCAAGGAACATTGTGTTAAAATTTTATAAGGATTGGTCAACTGGAACTAAAGTTATCGACAGGAAACGAAGCGTCTACAGACGCCGACTGCATCATACCTATACAACCTCCAAAATTTGTTTGCGGTCGTATAAAAACCCACAGACGACGACTGCGCCATACCATAATACGACCGCAAAAATTTTGCGGTCGTATAAAAATGAAACAAAACCGTTTTCCTATTTTGTTGCATAGGATCAAAGAAACAAATTTACAGTTAGTCTTGACCGGCGCGTTACATTTGAGCGGATTGGCATTACATTTGAGCGTGAAAAAATCCACGTTTTAGCGGCAAAACATCCTACGTTTGAGCGAAATTTACCTGTTGAAAAGTACATACATTTGCGCGGATTTAATTAGATTTAATTAGTTTACTTGATATAATTTTATAAATAAATTTGATAAATGTATTATTTTAAGTTTAAAATATTCAATAAAAAATTGGAAAGTATTTCATAGTAAAATTAATAAATAAGCTTAATATAAGTGTACAACAATTTTGCAAAAATAAATGTTGATAAACAAGATTTATAAGAAGTAAACAAGAATAAAATGGAACAGACAAACAAAGTATAACAATTATTCTGTTATTTTTTTAATAAAAGATTTTTTTTCTAGTTATAATTATAATTGTTTTTATTTAAAGATAAAAAATGTTTCTTGATGAAAATATGAAATATGCCAAAGGCATTTATTTACTTGTAAACTTAGTAAAGAACAGACAGTATTTTAAGATTTTATTAAATGAAAAGTTTAAAGTGTTTGTAGACTTTAGTAAAGAATAAAAATATATTTTATGTCATTTATTTCTTTAGTTCCTACAACTTTCATTGAAATAATTAAGAAAAATACACTGTAAAGATCAGGTAAATTACAGGTAAAATCTCAGGTAAACTCAGGTAAAATCCGCTCAAACGTAGAGGCAAACCTTCGCTCATTTGAAACACCTGTCAACTAAAAAATCCGCTCAAATGTCGGTCGCCCGTCTTGACTGACAAAAACAGGCAGAATAAAAGTTCTATCTTTATTACAACACAGAGTTTGTCAAAATCATTCATACAAAAGCAATATCTCAGTAATAGGGGTTGAATAATATTCTTTAATGAATTGCTCAACTGGTTCATTTTTTGCCTTTCAATGGCAATAACTCTAACAAGGACCCAACCTATAACTTGTCTTTGACACATTGGAGTGTCTTGAATGCCTTATTGTTATTACTGAAAGTTTTTTTTCTATCTATTATATTTTTCAAGATATTGGTTAAAAACTAAGAAACACATCATTTTTCATCTTTCAAGGGCATTAACAATGTGACACTAACAAACAATGTTACAGAAATCCTATAGCAGTTAAAGAGATGCTGCAATTACCTAAGTTATATTTTGTTTATTTGTGTTTGCATTTGTGGTTTCCAAATTGAAAACATTACAATTTTACCATAATCATTCATGATGTTATTTCAAACCCACCATAGCTGATTAATATGTTCCACATGGTACACACGTCTTCTTATTGTCCTTCTCTTCCTCATTGCCCTCCCAACAGGATCAATTACATTCAGCCTTTCTCTAACACGCCATCTGGGTACTCTTATCCCTTTTAGGCAAATAAAATAATTGTTATATTAGAATAACATGAAGATGATGAAAAAAACAGGAAAATATGTCTATGAAACACAAGGTACATATACATGTACCTGATCAAACACATGTTCATTAATCAAATGTAAAATTCTGATTTAGGAAATAAGGCACTATTTTTTGTGGTCGTATAAAAACTGTTAATTTGACGTCAATTTAAAAAAACAGGTGGTGCTTGACTTTCGGTGGAGTGTATATGGATGCACCTTTTGTGGATAGGGTAAAAATAAAGAACAACGTCAGCAATCATGACTCCATCCATCCGTATTCTAATTTTGATGAACATAAATTAAATATGATGTACTGAGATAAAGATTACAAATGAAATTAAACTAGGGGTAATGGCCTGTTTTAGGATACTAAAACATATGTCTCCCCTTTCGTATGTTTGAACTAGAAAGTTACAAAAGTGTGGTGTTACTTCACCACCATTTTCAGTTTTCATTGTTACCGTATCTGTTTTCATTTTGAAAATTATAATGCTGGAATTCAAAATCTCACATGCTAGACACCATTTCTGTAAATTTCATATAGTTTGGAGTATTTTGAATTTTCATGCCTTTTTCCATTTCCATGGCAATGATCATTATTTTGAAAATTCCAATGCCAGACAACATTTCTGTAAAGTTTCATAAAGTTTGGAGCATTTTGAATTTTCCCATCTTTATTCCATTCCAATGGCAAATGTCACTATTTTGAAAATTCAAATGCCAGAATTTAATACCACTCATGCCTGACAACATTTCTGTAAAGTTATATCAAGTTTGGAGCATTTTGAATTTTCCCACCTTTTCTCATTTCCATGGCAACGATCGCCATTTTATAAATTCCAAAGCCAGAATTCAATATCACACATGCCAGACATCATTTCTGTAAAGTTTCATCAAATTTCGAGCATGTTGAATTTTCCCGCCTTTTTTCTGTTTCCAGTTCAAAGGTCAGGGTCACATGATGGTCACGATAGTACGCGACAAATCGCCTGGGGATGTTACACCCACATGCCAAATATCTAAAGTCTAGCTCCAAAGACAAAATAGTTCTGGCCCGGACATGCTTACATTAAAAAAAGTCAGTTATTTGGCCTTTAGGTCAAAGGTCAAGGTCACATGAAGGTCACAATAGTGTGCAACACATCGTCTTATGATGTTACACCCACATACCAATTTAAAGTCTACATTTGTAGATCAAACAACAAAAAAGTTCTGGCCCGGACAAAACTGTATGAGAAGAAGAAGAAGAATACAGGGTAAAACAATATGTCTCCCTTCGTTGAAAGGGAGACATTAATGATTTTTAGTTAATTGTTTTTCTATCATATCTGTGGTACGTTTGTGCACATAAAATGTATTAGTTCATGATTGATAGGCAAAACATCCTCATGACGCTAAGTCAAAGGGCATAAAACATATTCATGTTGTTTATACCTTTTCCCCTTAAACTTCCTTGCACCAGAGTTTCTCCAGCATTAGGTGTATAATTTAGCACAGCGATTATCTTCTCATCTAAATCATCATCACATATAACGGAAAACCTATCCACAGATGATGGATCCAAACCCAGTTCATCTCTCCTCCTTCGAATAGTTGACAGAGAAACATGCAAGCAACTGTAAAAAAAATCATATTACAATAGACAAGACTCACATGATTGCAGAGTTGGCAAAAACCCGGGTTTTATGAGTATTGCCCAGCACAGTGGGAAATACTGGGAAAACCTGGGTTTTACTGGGTAATACTGGGCAATAAGAAGTACTGGCCAAAGTCATTAATATTTCTTGACACATACCTTAGAGAATTAAATTGTCAATAACATTTATGCAATACATAAATGATCTAAGTACCTATCATGTTTTTTAAGGTTGTATTAGTTAAGCAAATAAGTGAGATTGAAAACTCATAATTATATAAACAATGAACGGCTGTGCTAAGAGCGCATGGTACCCCCAAAGCTTTGACGATAATACTAAGCTTTTAGCACACACACATAATGTTTTGTAAGGTTTATCATCATTCTGTTTTCTCATATGTACATGTATGTATTTATTTTTAGACTGAACCCTGAATTATATACATTACATTTATAAGGTTTATCAGCAGTAGTGTGTTCTTTCATGTAGCTTCAACTTGACCCTATACTACATATATCACATAACTTTGTACAAGCCAAGAAAACTTTGACGGAAAATTAATATATTACAAAATGCAAAGTATTAGCAAACAGGAAGTAGTAGCGTTACAGAGCTGAAAATGGCTTTCAACGTACAACTCATCATTAACAAGCTTCAGATCAAAAATCAAATCATTTCCATCAATACAAACCATGAAAACTTTGACGGAAAATTCATATAGTACAAAATTTAAAGTATTGGCAAACAGGAATTAGTAGCGTTGCAGACCTGAAAATGGCTTACGATGTACAACCTATCATTACCAAGCTTCAGACCAAATATCAAATAATTCCAATAAATACAAGCAAAGAAAACTTTGACGGAAAATAATAATAGTAAAAAATTCAAACTATCGGCCAACAGGAAGTAGTAGCGTTACAGATCTGAAAATTCTTTACAGCGCATAACTCATCATTACCAAGCAACAGACCAAACCAATTGTTAACGCCTGCCGGTAACGGGTCCGTTCGCCCTAATTACACTTTCGCCCTGGGTCCGTTCGCCCTAATAAATATGATATTGTTTTTACATGTTTCAGTCGGATCAATTTTTTCATGAAAAATGTTTATGTTTATAGTATACTTCCACGATTTATTACCCAGTACAAAAAATATGATCGGTCAATTTAGAATCATTTAGCCATTGAGGTACCTCACTGTCTAGGAGAAGCCATAAATCAATCTCAGATTAATATTAATCCCGTTGTTTGAATGTAATAATTATTGTGACACTTCACTAGTTTGTTTACACAACAGTTAAAACGATAATTGATCTGAAATCTAAAAAAGTAAATATTTAATTGCATTCGCAGTTTGACTATGTATAAAATTATGTTGGAAATTGAAAAAAAAATCCAATAAAATAATGAAACTTTAAATACTAATAAAATACAGTCATGCAATAATTCACCTATACATTTTATATAAAACACATCCTATTTCATGTTGTATTTTCCAAAATAAAACTTTCTATTACATTTCTTACGCGATTTACATGAAATCGTTCTTTTTTTTTTCATTAAAACTAGAATTGGATATATCAACGTTCTTCTAATAGCGTCTATTAGTATCAGGGCGAATGTGTATAATTTAGGGCGAATGAACCCAGGGCGAACAGGTATTAGGGCGAACGGGAATTAGGGCGAACAGGTTTTAGGGCGAACAGACCCGGATTCACGCCTGCCCACCTGCTGTCACCATAACAATACCTGAGTTCAACTTCGTTGCAATTTTGCTAAAAATATACCGTGAAATCCTGCTCCATGACAATCCATTCTCATATAACCGCATAATCTGGGCATTAATGTTGTATCGAGGCCGACCTATCCCATCATATTCAACCACTATTTCTTGGTTATAGGACTCTTCAGAATCAAGGCTTTCAAGACAATCATTTGCTTTTCTGTGCAGGTCAAATGCTAGTGTGTAAAGTCTCTCGATTTTAGAACATAAATCAGAATCCACTGGAAGCGCGGGTGAAAGTGTCGACCACATTAAATAAAGAATTTCAATGCAGCTCACAAGTTTACGAACATTATATTCAATAGCATTATTGTCATGTCTAGGAACATTCAAAAGTTGTGTCGTATTTTCGAATACACTCAACAATGATTGAAAGAAATCTTGTAGATCTTCATTGTCATTGATAGACATGTTTTGATGATTATCTTGCAATGCCGAGTAGTTACGAATGAATTCAATACTTCCGGTGCAATCCTAAATCGCAGAAAACACCAAGATGATCTGTTGACCTTAGTCGTAGGACATGAATATTTATGATTTCTGCGCGTAAAAATTGCGCACAATTTTGAGTGTGTAATTCCGATTTTTGAGTGCGTTCTCTGTACATGTTTGAAATCCTAGTACGGAATAAAGACAAATGTGTGCATTAATATATTCCTAGTGTGTAATAAAAATTTTGAGTGCATAATAAAAATTTTGAGTGTGTAATTAGAAATTTTGAGTGCGGAATAAACATTTTGAGTGTGTAATTTTACATCACATTTATTCCCATACTTTTGACGAGAACGGCGTGCCATACATTTTCATTTATAGTTGTTTTAAAACTAAGTAAAGTCAAACCTTAACCTTTAGAAAGTTTATTGTTACTATTTTATATAAATATTGTAAATAATTAGGAAAATGAAAAATATAGCTGAAATAGTTCTCTTTGATTGCTACTACATTATGTACTGAAAAATTTTATTTACAGAAATATTAGGCTCCATATCCTGTTTTTTACAGACATTCAATCTTGTAATGTGACAGTGACAATTTTAATTATTATTATATTTGTTTTTTAAATGCATATTTTGCATGATCCAGAAATTCATAATGATATACATGTAGGAACAACAACAAGTCTCTGCAATTTTGGTTGAACTACATGATCTCTTCGCAGGTTGTTATTTGTTCATCATCCCCTTAAAAATAAAAAAAAATGTCATGTCATGTTATTATTTTAGTCTGCGTTTTCTGATTGGCATTTGTATTATGAAGGCATGGGTGAGTTTTCATTTTTTAAAGAGAGATATTAAAGTATTTTGGAAAATTTAAATTCATTTTTCGGGAAATGCCTGTACCAAGTCAGGAATATGACAGTTGTTTTCCACTCGTTCCGAGCGTTTTTTTTCTCGGTTTTGATGAACTTCACTTTTTGAATATGCCTTGGAGTTCGGTACTTTTTTATTACCATTCATCAGTGTATATCATACTAGCTTTTGAAGTCACTTGTAATGAATTCATCTTGTTTATTTTCATCCGTGGTATTAAAAGTTAAAAGGGAAATAAAAATTTTTGTATCAACTTCAAAAATAAATATTCCAGAATAAATTGAAAACAAAGCAAGCCATTTACAGCTAAATTTAGGATGTGTATAGCCAGTAGTTGTTCAGATTTTTTAAAATTATTTTTATTGTTCAAATTTGCATGATTTGTATTAAACAGTTACAACAGTTTTCTGCTGAATAAGTGTATCCTATTGTAGTTTTTGGAAGAGAATTATCAACAAAATGTGATCACTAGCTAGGTATTCAACGCCATATCCATAGGGTAAAGCATTTATATGTTATTCCTTTCATTATTTGAGTTTAATTATTATTGAACAAAATCCAGCTCACTAGAACAAGTATATGTATAGGTTTAAATTTATGTGTATTCAAATCTGTTGGTACACTGACATTATGTACTTTGGGACTTTCTTGCACTTGCCTCGACACAAAACACTATAATTTAATTAAAGAACATTAACAACACACACACACACACACACAAAACCGAGGGAGACCTCATTTGCTCTGGATGGGTATGCAGTCTTGTTCCACATGTTGCACCCATGTTTCTATTCAATAGCAGTCAAAATACATCTCACAATGTGGAAATAAAATGTGACAAATTAAACCAACAATAGAATAAAATTAAGTTTGACATGAAGTTGTAGATTAAGATTTATAATACAAGTGACCCCCAAGATCAAGACATCAGAACCTCTGACCATAGTTCATACATTTATACATTGTTCACTTTTAATTGCGTTTTTAGAAGGTCTGAAGAACGAGAATACTAGAATAACAATTTATGATACCAAATTTAGTGCACAATATGCGCATTTCGACAAACAGTGTCTCATCAGTTGCGCTCGAGGCCTAAAAATTTGGAAAACAAAAACAACATCGAAAAAGTTATAGAGCAGAAATAAATGCCAAAACGACCAAAAAGTTAAAGCCAAAAACCAGCTAAGGACAGAGCTATGCAAGAGGGAGATACTCCTTAGTTT
>JAOXYJ010000002.1:49891-60143 GCA_028566555.1 Lithophaga nigra
TTTAGTTATAGTTTTGAGCTCTTTTACATTATTTTTTGCATTTCCGAATTTAATAATCAACCGTTCTTTTTCATGTATTTAATTATACACGTAAAATTAGTTTCAATATATTTACCACACTACGAAATATGTGCGCTTTAGAAAGATTTTCAACATAAAAACGAGACAAAATCCCAAACATAGAAATGCCTCACCCCGTTTTTTTGTTTTGTTTTTGTTTTGTTTTTTTTGTGAGGTAGAACAAAGTTGATCATTTAACCAGTATGCAAAGGAAACATAGAAATATATTTATGATTTTCAATAATGATAGTCCTTACTATGGTCTAGTGTAATATTCATGTGTTAACTCAAGTAATCTCGTTACCTGATGTATTTTTGTTGTATTCGACTTAGCGGTATAACATATTTCACAAGCGAATTAGCGGTCCACCTGATTACGTTTTCACAGTAGAGCTGAATGATAAGAAAGACATAATGGTATTATATGCTAAACAGTTGAATTTTGTTTTTATTTTTGTTGTTGATAGGGACAAATGACGACCATATTTATAAAAAATTGGCACAAAATGAAAAATCTTGACAGTTAGTGTCAGAAGATCGTTCCTGTAGGTTTGCTTCAACCATCTAGATGTTGGGTAAAAGAAATTTAAAAATATCATGCAGTGATGTCAAAAGTTGGCCATACTGGATACAGGATTGACGTAAACAGTACAACTTGGAAAAAATATCTGTAATGTCTAGGGATAAAGTCTACAAATGCGTACTTCAGCAAACTATTTATAATGTCAATATAAAAAATTGATCTTGAGCGATACATTTTGAATGAAGATACGGCAGTATTACTTGGAACTGAAATGTGTATGTGAAGTACTTTTTCAACCACTTTTAAAATTTGCTTACGCTTTGAATTGATTGAATAGAACTTAAAACCTTACCCTAACTAGACGATGTGTCTGTAAGACACGGGTGCCCCGCAAAAAAATAGCCCAATAGTTGTACAATCATTCTGTACTATGCAAAGTGTATTCATTGCTTTACGATGCCTGGGACCCAACAATTTGAACTAAACACAAAACTTAACCTTGTCCCTCAAGCGTAAAATGCAGGTCAGGGTGACCCCAAACATTTAGTCCTACGTGAGATGCAACCACTGATCACGTTTCATTACGCTACCATGCTTAGTATCCAAGAAGTGGACCTAAACACAGAACGTAACCAAAATTACTCAAGTGTAAAATGTAGGTCAATGTGACCCAATTCTGCTAGAAATGGTCGATACTATTAAAGACGCATCCACCTATCAAGTTTCACTACTCTACCATGTTAAGTATCCAAGAAATGGACCTAAACACAAAACTTAACCAAAGTCACCCAAGCGTAAAATATAGGTGAGGGTACCCTAATTGTTGTTGAAACATTTAGTCTTATGTGAGATGCATCCCCTGATCAAGTATCATTACTCTACCCATGCTTAGTATCCAAGAAATGCACATACAGAACTTAACCAAAGTCACTCAAACGTAAAATATAGGTCAAGGTGACCCAATTCTGCTAGAAATAGTTAATACTATTCAGGATGTATCCACGAATCAAGTTTCAATACTCTACCATGTTTAGGATTCAAGAAATGCTATTCAGGATGTATCCACGAATCAAGTTTCAATACTCTACCATGTTTAGTATTCAAGAAACGGACCTAAACACAAAACTTAATCAAAGCCACTCAAGCGTAAAATGTAGGTCAGGGTGACCCATTTATTGCAGAAGCGTTTAATCCTATGCTAGATACATCCACTGATCAAGTTTCATTACTCTACAATGCTTAGTATCTAAGAAATGGATCTAAACACAAAACTTAACCAGACTTCGGACGGACGGATGTACGGACGAACGTACGGACGGAAAAGGGTTGTACATCATAATACATGATAAATAAAAACTTTTCAGTGAAAATACTATGGTTAGAAAAAACTGGATCAAATGTCATGTATGAATTGCAATGTCTTTTGATAAGGCTCTTATACCTACTAATGTTCATAATCTGAAACATTTTACTAGAAAAAATCTAGATGTATCATCTGATCAGCAACCATAAAAAGTCTTATAAAAACAAAAGGATACATGAACTGGTACTGCTGCTTGTCGTCCTGTACAAAGGACTACTGTCACGAATTTTAAGAGGTATTTGTGTAGCCCGGGAGAATAAATACACGGCGCCATGTATATACAAACACTTATAAAATAAGAATCATATAATTATTATTGTGCATTTATGTATATATATAGGTGAACTATGTCAGATATAGCTATTGTATTGAACAACAAATTATATATGCTGATACAGGTTTAAAAAAAATAAAAATCAGTATTTTTTTTACATTTAGTATTCATGATAAACTATCAATATGAATGAATTCTGAATAGATCCTTGATACTTCCAACACTGTCTAAAAATATAAAAATCCTTCTTGCATTTAGTTCATGTTTAGTTAGTTTTTGCCAAATACACTGCAGGTGGTCCTCCAGTACCATTCATCATATATTGTATTTTGTTATTCCTTCATGAAATACTGTGGGTAGTTCTCCTAGTCTCCAATGGTAATATTGGTTTATTATTCGTCATATATTGTATCCTTGTTCATGAAATACTCTAGATAGTTCTCCACTGGCAGTATTCATTTATTTTATATCATATATTATATTTTTATTCATGAAATACTGTGTATAGTTCTCCAATGGTAAAATTCATTTATTTTTCATCATATTGTATTCTTGTTCATGAAATACACGTACTGTAGATAGTTCTCCGACGGCAGTATTCACTTAACATTCATCATGTATTGTATTATACTCTTAGTTCAACACATGTTGATGAATACATGGTATTTCAGTCCACTATTGGATGCGTTGTTACATGGTTCGTAAACAGTCATTAGTTCGAATGTAGGCTTTGGTGTACTTTGATACCATTTCCAAATTTTGCAGTCACAAAATCTTCTATAATTTTATAAAACTAACGTTTATCTTTACATAGTTCGTAGGTATGCTTAGCTAGATCTGGCTATTCTTTTTGTGACTTTTTGGTGCATTTTTGTTCCCAGTAGTTTGGTTTTTCTACATGGTCTTCCAAATATTTGGGTTCTATCTGTACTGATGAAATTAAAAAACAGAAACCGCTGTTTGCTGGTTAAAATTTTAGAATGGTGTATTTTGCCGGTGAGTCGAAATGAAGACCGGAGAAGACCAGGGAAGTCCGGAGAAGACCGGAGGTGGAAATGACATTTAAATAAATTTTTTTTTAATAAAAAATGTAATCAAATAAATAATAATAATCATTCCACATAGTTATTTTTTCTGTATGTTGATTTTTGGCTTCTATAACTGTATTTCCCAAAATAATATTTCAATAATATTTATTCATGTTTGATTTCATTTAAATAATTGTCAGCTTCTCCTATATTTCACATAAGCATTATTTTACTGTGTCTATAAAAATGCCTCAGTTTTATTTCTCATAAAAGTTGTATACAAATCTGATAACCGGCGGTCAGTTACCGTTCATGTATATTATATCACATTTACTGAAAGTAAGAAATACGGACAAAATATCAAATATAGACGTACATTTCAGACAATAAAGGTATAAAATAACAAAAATTATTAATTTTTTTTGCATTACATTTATTAAAATTGCATAATAATGTCATTTTTGATCTCCGGTCTTCCCTGGTCTTCTTCGGTCTTCTCCGGTCTTCATTTAGACTTACCCGATAAAACCAGGCCTCAAGAATATCTGAGGTAAGCATATCGTGTACAATCCACAATTTCACTAGGAGTGGGCATGGGGTTTTGGTTATGTGATTATCGAGGCGATTATTTGATTATCAAAGGCTTTTTCAAATGATTATATGAATACTAAGCATGAATTTCGTATACTTTTGTTTCCTTATGAAAAAATTGTGATAACCAAGGAATTTTATATGATTACCATGCTCGACCGGTAATTTGGTATTACTTGGATCCTTCAGTCTGTTCATTAACTGGAAATGCCTCCATCAGACGAATTTTCAATTTGAAACTTTTTAGGTCACAATACATATATTCAATGACCCGATTTGTGCCGATTGACCTCGCCGGGGTCATTCATAAACAGAATGGGAAATTGCTTTTTTCACCAGTCGGAAATACTGATTAATCGAATCTTCGTACAGACTTGCAAATCTTGAATAATATAACCAGCTGGTGCGAAGGTGCACTAGTCTAAAAGGCTCATTAGTCCGAATTTCTGACCAATAAAAAAAACTTTGGGCTACTTAGCTTTCTCAGAAGTAAGAACACTGATGTTTATACAGTTTACATCATGTACATAACTTTCAGGGAATTATAATTCCCTGATAACTTTGTGCACTCGCAAGTTTTTATTCCCCCATTTTTGGTAATTATTATGTATATACCGTTGGTCGTTGTCCGTCCGACTGTTTGACTTTTGTTTGTTTGTTGTCTTTTGGGGGCCATAATATTGCGATTTCACCTTTTTCCGGAGTATGGAAAATTAGAAGCGATTTTGTTTTGTCAAATGTTACAATGATATAATTTCAAAGAAAATCTGTTAATTGACGGAAACGAAGGAAGGATTAGAGATCCATTGTTAGCCGAGTTGTGACTTTTGTTCGGAGATTGCACAAAATACTTATACCATATGCCTACACATGACCATTACCTGTGACAAAGTCGGTCGTAGGATTCATCCCTTAATTCTCAAGATCAAATAATATACTAAACAAGAGGCTCATCTGAGCCTATATCGCTCTCCTGGTTCTAAACTGACCAATTCTAGGTCATTTCCAAGAACTTCAAGTGCATTTCCCATAGGGTTCTATGTCAAACTACGTTCCACGATTTCCACCATCTTTGAATTCCGATCAGCATCAAAAACACGGTTTTGGTAGAGGACCTTCCATTTAACATTTATAGACATGTAAAGCTTCAACTATCATAGTCGTTTCCAAGAACAAGATCTTCAAGTGTATTTCCCACAGGGTCCAATGTTAAACTATGTTCAACGGTGGCGGCTATCTTAGAATTCCGATCTGTATCAAAAACACGATTTTGGTAGATGACCTTCCCATGAACATTGAAGTTGTTTCAACTTGTTTTCGAATCCCATTAATTGATTCTTTGATTTCTATGTGTATAATTGTGTGTCGTAATGTATATATATGTATGTTTGAATTGATTAATAAAATATGTTTATACTAATGAACATTTCTGGACATATTCAAATGTATTTTCCATGGAGTTCAATGTTAAACTTTCCCTTCAACGGTCTTTGTTGTTTCCAAGAAGAAGATTTTCAAATGTATTTCCCATAGGGTCGACTGTTAAACTATGTTTCATGCCGGTGGCCATCTTTGATTTTCGATCAGCATCAATAATATGATTTTGGTAGAGTACCTTCCAATTAACATTTATGGACATGTTAAGTTTCAACTGTCATGGTCGTTTCCCGTTGAACAAGAAAACCTTCAAGTGTATTTCCCATAGGGTCCAATGTTAAACTATGTTCCATGGTGGCGGTTGGAATTCCGATCGACATATGAAACACGATTTGGGTAGAGGACCTTCCAATGAACATTTATGGATGGTCATATTAAGCTTCAACTGTCGTTTGGTTTCCAAGAAGAAGATCTTCAAGTGTGCTTCCTATAGGGTCCAATATTAAACTATGTTCACGGTGGCGGCTCTCTTGGAATTCTTATCGGCATCAAAAACACAATTTTGGTATATGACCTTCCAATGAACATTTATGGACATGTTTCCCTTCAGCTGTCTTAGTCGATTTCAAGAAGATTTTCAAGTGTATTTTCCCATAGGGTCCAATGTCAAACTATGTTCCCGACGGTTGCCACCATCTTTGAATTCCTACCAGCATCAAAAACTTGTTTGTGGTAGAGGACCTTCCAATTAACATTTATAGACATGTTAAGCTTCAACTGACATAGTCATTTCCAAGAAGATCTTTTAAGTGTATTTCCCATAGGGTCCAATGTTAAACTATGTCCCACGGTGGCGGCCATCTTCGAATTCCGGTCGGCATCAAAAACACGATTTTGGTAGAGTACCTTCCAATTAACATTTATGGACATTATAAGCTTCAACTGCCGTAGTCGTTTACAAAGAGAAGATCTCTAAGTGTATTTCCCATAGGGTCCAATGTTAAACTATCTTCCACGGTTGCCACCTTCTTTGAGTTCCGATCAGCATCAAAAACTCGGTTTTGATAGAAGACCTTCCAATTAACATTTATAGACATGTTAAGCTTCAACTATCATAGTCGTTTCTAAGAACAAGATCTTCAAGTGTATTTCCCATACGGTCAAATTTTAAACTATGTTCCATGCTGGCAGCTATCTTAGAATTCCGATCTGTATCGAGAGCACGATTTTGGTAGATAACCTTCCAATGAACATTTCTGGACATTTTCAAGTGTATTTTCCATGGGGTCCAATGTTAAACTTTCCCTTCAACGGTCTTTGTTGTTTCCAAGAAGATTTTCAAATATATTTCCCATGGAGTCCAATGTTAAACTATGTTCCACGGTTGCCACCTTCTTTGATAACCGATCAGCATCAAAAACCGGATTTTGGTAGAGTACCTTCCAATTAACATTTATGGACATGTTAAGCTTCAACTGTCATAGTCGTTTCCAACAAGAAGACCTTCAAGTGTATTTCCCATAGGGTCCAATGTAAAACTATGTTCCACAGTGGCAGCCATCTTGGAATTCTGACCGGCATCATAAACAAGGTTTTGGTAGATGACCTTCCAATGAACATTTATGGACATGTTTCCCTTCAACTGTCTGTGTTGTTTCCCAGAAGATTTTCAAGAGATTTGTCATGGGGTCCAATGTAAAACTTATGTTCTACGCTTGGGGCCATATTTGATTTCTGATCGGCATCAAAAGCACAATTTTGGTAGAGGACCTTCCAATTAAAATTTATGGACATAATAAGATCTTCAATTGTATTTCCGATAGGGCCCGATGTTAAACTATGTTCCATGGTGGCGGCCGTCTGGGAATTCCAATCGGCATATGAAAGACGGTTTGGGTAGAGGACCTTCCAATGAACATTTATGGATGGACATGTTAAGCTTCAACTGTCGTTTTTTTTCCAAGAAGAAGATCTTCAAGTGTGCTTCCTATAGGGTCCAATATTAAACTATGTTCACGGTGGCGGCCATCTTGGAATTCTGATCGGCATCAAAAACACAGTTTTGGTATAGGACCTTCCAATGAACATTTATTGACATGTTTCCCTTCAACTGTCTTAGTCGTTTTCAAGAAGAAGATTTTCAAGTGGTTTTTTTTTCAGAGGGTCAAATGTTAAACTATGTTCCGCGGTTGCTGCCATCTTTGAATTCCGATCAGCATCAAAAACTTGGTTGTGGTATAGGACCTTCCAATTAACATTTATAGACATGTTAAGCTTCAACTGTCATAATCGTTTCCAAGAAGATCTTTTAAGTGTATTTTGCATAGGGTCCAATATTAAACTCTGTTTCACGGTGGCGGCCATCTTGGAATTCCGATCGGCATCAAAAACACGATTTTGGTAGAGTACCTTCCAATTAACATTTATGGTCATGTTAAGCTTCAACTGTCAAGGTCGTTTACAAGGAGAAGATCTCCAAGTGTATTTCCCGTAGAGTCCACTGTTAAACTATATTCCACGGTTGCCACCATCTTTGAATTCCAATCAGCATGAAAAACACAGTTTTGGTAGAGGACCTTCGAATTAATATTTATAGACATGTTAAGCTTCAACTGTCATGGTCGTTTCCAAGAACAAGACCTTCAAGTGTATTTACAATAGGGCCCAATGTTAAACTATGTTCCACAGTGGCAGCCATCTTGGAATTTTGATCTGCATCAAAAACACAATTTTGGTAGATGACCTTCCAATGAACATTTATAGACACGTTTGCCCTGAACTGTCTTTGTCGATTTCATAAAGATTTTCAAGTGTATTTCCCAGAGGGTCCAACGTTAAACTATGTTCCAGGCTGGCAGCCATCATTGATTTCCGATCAGCATCAAAATCACGATTTCCAATTAACATGTATGGATATTTTAAGCTTCAACTGTCGTTTTCGTTTCCAACAAGAAGATCTTCTGGTGTATTTCCCATAGGGTCCAATGTTAAACTATGTTCCACGGTGGAGGCCATCTTGGAATTCTGATCCTCATTAAAATCACAATTTTGGTAGATGACCTTCCAATGAACATTTCTAGACATGTTTCCCTTCAACTGTTCCTATTCGTTTTCAAGAAGAATATTTTCAAGTGTATTTTCCCAGAGGGTTTCATGTTAAACTATGTTCCACGGTTGCTGCCATCTTTGAATTCCGATCAGCATCAAAAACAAGGTTTTGGTAGAGAACCTTCCAATGAACATTTTTGGACATGTTTAGCTTCAACTGTCGTGGTCGTTTCCAAGAAGAATATCTTAAAGTGCATTTTCCCATAGGGTCCAATGTTAAACTATGTTCCACGGTGGCGGCCATCTTGGGATTCCGATCGGCATCAGAAACATGATTTTGGTAGAAGACTTTCCAATGAACATTTATGGACATGTTTCGCTTCAACTGTCATAGTTGTTTCCATGAAGAAGATCTTAAAGCGTATTTTCCCATAGGGTCCAATGTTAAACTATATTCAGCGGTGCGGCCATCTTGGAATTCCGATCGGCATCAAAAATATGGTTTTGGTAGAGGACCTTCCAATAAACATTTATGGACACGTTTAACATAGTCGTTTCCAAGAAGAAGATCTTTAAGTGTATTTCCCATAGGGTGCAATGTTAAACTATGTTCCACGCTGGGTGTTGGTAGAGGACCTTCCAATGAACATTTATGAACATGTTTCCTTTCACCCGTCATAGTCGTTTCCAAGAAGAAGATCTGTAAGTGTATTCCCTATAGGTTCCAATGTTAAATTTTGTCCCACGGTGGCGGCCATCTTGGATTTTGAATCGGCACCAAAAACACGATTTTGGTAGAGGACTACCCGAGGATCATTCAAACAATACAAAAATTCAATCGGCAATGTAGTTCCTGACAAGAAGATATTTGAAAATTTAAGCCAATCAAAACGCATTATTGGGTCTGGCCGCCATGTTAAATTTCCAACATAATTTTTTAGAAAGACCTCTCCAGTGCACATTTTTGCCAACTTTTGTCCCATTCGGCTTATTGGTTTCTGAGGAGAAGATTGAAAAACTAACGACGGACGCCAAGTGATGGCAATAGTTGAGCAAAAAAAGAACAAAATAATCACTAAAAATAGCTTTGATGGTATCCAACTGTGTACATATTTTAATTTTACTACTGGTGTTACAGTGTGGCTGAGCTGTGATGCTACATATACATTTTGTACTATACTGCTTTAATGTAGGGCATCTTTCATTTGTAATGACCCTTTTAAAATGTTTCTGTGAATTCGTGGTTGGCCATGGTAAAAAATTACCATCAGACCATGGTTAGATCATGATTTAAAATTTTTAGCTCACCTTGCCAAAGGCCATGTGATTTATTGCCATCGTTTGGCGTCCTTCGTCTGTCTCTCCGTTAGCTCTTCTAATTTTCATCTTTCTAAAAAATCACTAGATCAATTCCAACCAAACTTTGCATAAATGATGTAGAGAAAGTCCTCTATAAAGTCTCTTCATTTCGTGCAAATGAATCAACTAACATCGATGCCAAAGGCAATTCCTGTTTCTAATATGCCTATTTTCAAAACTCTTCTCGTCTGAAACTACAAGGCCAAATGCTTTGAGACTGTATAGAAATGATGAATGAGTACGGTTCTTCATATCATACTGATCAGGTGGCAAACATGGCGGCTATGAACGTACAAAGTTTTACATGAAACTCTATAGGAATAACATTTTATTCTTCTCCTGTGAAACGTCTAAGTTAATAATAATAAAGCTTTACATGAATGATGTTTTGAAGGGCCTGTGCACATATTCTCATTTTGTGCTGATTGGTAAACTAACATGGCTGCAGAGTCAATTCTTGTTTCTGACTGGGTAATTTTCAAAAATCTTTTCTTTTCTGAAGCTTTTGAAACTTTATAAGAATAAAGATTTTTTATTTCTTACTGATAAGGTGGCTGGCAGCACCTTTAAATGGCCAAACTTTGTGCCGCGAAGGCAAAAAAAAAAAAAAAAAAAAAAAAAAAAAAAAA
>JAOXYJ010000002.1:121798-143790 GCA_028566555.1 Lithophaga nigra
CACACGTAAGGGGGGTTGTCCTCATTTACTTCCGACTGTGTTTTCACCTATATCCTTGCTTTCGTTTATAAGCAAAGCCGCTTAATTGCAATTTTTTTTCTGACAAATGGGTTTTGCAAATAAACGAAATCTACTGTATCTCAATTAAAAGAACTTGTACGACAGCTTCACTTCATCTATGGATACGTCTTGGTTGGTTACAAACCAATGTACAACAGTTGGGTCATTTTAACCTACATTTTATGATTGAGTGACTTTCCTTTTTGGCTAAAGCTCACTACTTACATAGCTACTGAAATACAGATCCATATGTCCGTTTGAATAGCTTGCACAACAATGCAACTTCATGTTTGGATAGATCTTTGGCAGTACTAAACCATTATACAACAATAGGATCAGCTTGACCTACATTTAATGGTTGAGTGATTTTGGTTAAGCATTTGGTTCCATAGTTCAATTAGTATCACTTACACAGCTATTGAACTTCTTGTATGGATACTGTACAACTGTAGGATTACACTGACCTACATTTTACCTTTGAATGATTTTGGTAAAGCTTGCATTTGGGTTCATATTTCAGTTAGTAGTACTTACACAAAAATGTAACTTCAATTATAGATACATATTGGATATTGCTAAACCGCTAATGCTTTATAGCAGAGGTGAGGGGGTTGGCGTCACTTACCAATGCATTTTTTATTAGTTAACATGGTATTCAGTTTGTATTTAATACTTGTATATGCCTCTTTGATATTTTACCAGTGCTTGACGGCTTTGAGTTTCAGCATATATATATATATAATAATATGATTTCAGATATTCACTGAATTTGAACAGCTGGTTAGAGTTCCAAGTGATCTTGAACTTGGTGAACTATTCCAATTAAAATGGGACCACCAAAGGTTTAAATTGCATTCTGTTTGTATTGCTTCTGTTGCTTATTCAAGCAGTGTTTCATTGTTATCTCCCTTTAAATAGTGGTATTTTGATATTTATAGTTTGTTGAAAAGTTTGTATTTTTTTTCCAGAGATTACAAGTAGAATTAAATGAATTAGGCAGTCAGGTTGATGAGGTACGGGAGACAGCTATAAACATTATGAATCGTAGTGACAGATACCACAAAATGGTAGAACCAGAACTGACACATCTTAACCAGAGATGGGAGGATGTGTCCCAGAAAATTAAGGTAGTAGGCGTTTATTCCAAGTCGTAAATGAGTATGTAATTTTACAACAAAATGTTGATAATGTCCTCTGTGTGTGTGATTATTTTAAATACATGAAATCTATTAAAAGTGAAATACTGGGAACTGCAGTAATTTTATGTTCTACAAACTGAGCAGTGGTATATTGATATGGATTTTTTCTTTTTTTTAAATATGATTTAAAATGTCAAATAAATTTAACAGCCATGAAATTACCCAACATATGTTTCATTATAATTGATGTGAAAGCAAATATTATATAAGTGTATCATGACGAGATCATAAAAAGCAAAAGCATTAATGATTTGATATGGAATACATACCAGAAACTTTTAATTGAAAATTTGCAGCACCATTATTCAAAAGATACTTTAAAATGTTATGTTGATGAAGTAATTATAATTTTTAAAAAATATCGGTATTTTGTTGGTGTTTTCAAAAGTATTTGATTTCTTTACAGGAAAAACAGAGAACAATGACAGTGATCCCAGAAATAACAGAAATCAAACGTGTTACTGTAGCTCATGTATCATCATCACCACTCCGTAACTCATCACCAGATCGTAAATCCAGAACTCCAGACAGATCTCGTTTCTCACCAGACCGTTCATCAGAATCTCCAGAAAAAGCACCAACTCCACCCAGACGTACATCTGCTTCATCAACGCCACGAGGTTCTGTCTCCCCAACGTCACCCACGTCTCCATCACGTATCACCACTTCACCATTTAGAGAACCATACTGTGATATTACTGACGAAGAATTTCAGGAACTTTACGATAAAGTACTGAAAGACATTGTTGTGTTTGACCATAGTCTAGTCAATAAAGGAGAAATTCTGAAAACTGAAGTAATAGGAGATGTTCATGTCACAATTCAGGTATGGAATAACTTTAATGATGGTTCAAGAACTCAAGTGTTTAGTTTTAGCATGCTTTTTTCAAACACCAAATACAAAATCTTACGTAATATATCTTCACTTACTAAGTTAAAACATATCTGGTATATCTTCAAATACTGAGTTAACATATATCTCGTACCATGACAAAATGGCAGTATACATTGGATATTTATACACCATACTGTGGAGTAACGACAGGTATAAAATTCATATTTTTTATCTGTCAGTCAATCTGTCATAGTATCATATCACCTAAGTAGTACGTTCATTACTTGTACAGTTTTCTAAGAATTGTTATGGAAGCTTCCTCATACCAATACTTGGATCATTAATTGAATATGAATAATTCTTAGGAAATAAATTATGTAGAAAAGTTCTTCTGGGTAAATTTTTTCATATTATCAAGCATGGAATGATGTATGAGAGCTGTTGTCACTGATTTCAAAATTTCCATATACAGTTGATTCTCATCATCTCAAACTCTTTCATCTCCAAATTCCTGATATCTCAAAGTAATATTATGGTCCCAATGTAGTATTTTGCTTTATATTTACTTTCGATATGTCAAAATTCCTGTTATTTCGAACCAATTATGTATGTCCCATCAACTTTGAGATAACGAGAATCAACTGTAGTTTCATGTGGTGAAAATTTAGCTATTAGGAAACGGCATGTGTTTTCCACTTTACTTGAATAAAATCAGTTGTAAAATGTAGTAGAAGTCAGGTGGACAAGAAGAACCATAATTCTACATCATTAATTCCGAAGTTCTTACTAATATGCAAATGTACATTTCCATCAAGTTTTGATTAGATTTGCTGAAATGTAAAAGTTTCGGGCGGAAAATCCTCTTGTTGAAAAAAATAGAGAAGGACCATGACTCTGATAAAAAAAAAAGTATCACTAAGAAAACATTTCCAGTTATCCCGTAATTACGAGATAATTTTCTTGTTATTACCGGATAATTGTCTCGTTTTTACGAGAGCTGCTCTCGTAATTTCAAGATAGTTATCTCGTTATTACGACTTATCTTGTAAATAAGAGAAATATGGACCGAAAATTTTCTCGTAATTTCTCGTTATAGCGAGATAATTTCCGCATTATTACGCGATATTATCACAATTATATCATAATTGCGAGCTAATTTTCTCGTAATTACGAGATAATATCTATTTGAAAGGAGTTATTTTTGTCGTAATAACGAGAAAATGTTCAACAAAGCAACAACAACAACAAAAAAAAAATACAATCTACGGAACTCGCTGGCGACGCTCACATATATTTGGCGCAGTATTTGATTGGAATTTTTATTTTCCTTTCAATACATGTAAGCGACATTATTTGATAAGCAGATTATACTGTTGTTGTTCTGTCTACATGCTTGTCCCTTTTTCATGTAATTTTAACAAGAGGAATTTTTAAAAAAGATCATTCCAGGATAAGGTATCCAAAATGAGTTACATTTGGGCAAATTCTCGGGCCCTAAAAAGTGCGAAAAGATTGAAAACGCTTTTGAACGCACATTAAATTAACATATTTTTTATTTCGACTAATTTTTTTTCAAATGACATAATTGCTGTCAAAGAAAATTTGAGATTCGAAATCAGACTCACCATATAAAAAGGTTGTGAAAGAGCACATACCATGGAAAAGCGTCTACATTTTTAGTGTGAACTCGTGCATTTTGCCGTCAGTACTTTTTGGCAGAATCCTACCGGTTTTACAAGCAATGTCAAAATTAAATCAGTGACCACTCGTAGACGGGAGAGTTAGATTTAAAAATTACCCTTCCACCGACAGAAACTTTTGACCGTAATCATTTAATAAACGTCTTCTGTCAATTATTGTCCAGTAATATTAATAGAGTCACTTGATTATTGACCTTAAAATGTACCCATTCACCCATCCGCTATTTAAAATTGACGTTGAACATGTTGAATATTTTCTTGTATTCACGAAATAATTTTCACTCACGTTTTTCTCGTAATAACGAGATAATAAGTCGTAATAACGAAATAACTATCTCGTTATTATGAGAAAAGTCTCGTAATAACGAGATAAATATCTCGAGAGAATTATCTCACATTTACGAGATAATTGTAATTGTATAATATGAAAGGAGTGAATTAAAATGAAATTAATTTCTCCTGGGCGTTTTCATTACATGTAGTATAGAGGGCGGTTTGTTTTCCCGCTTCAAGTCGGTCTTTTTCGCGGGTTTCCTGTTTTGTTTTTTTTTTCATTACGCACGACAACGTCCAACAGAACGGGTGGGAATTTTCTGCTTTTTATATGGGTCATTCTAAGCTATTAGTCAATTATACTGGGACAATAAAAAAATGTATTGACTTCAAAATTATGCTTTTCTGTTTGCTAATTATGGAAGAACAACATCTCTTTTTCACATTTCAAACATTGAAAAGATAGTTTTCTACATTTTTGGTGGTTAAAAGAGGCAAAATATTAACACACTGCATTGGTAGTGGACGTTACCATGTCAATTAAAAGGAGGGTTTATTTTCAGATATAGTGTGTTTTATACATAGCTACCCTGTTTAAATAGAAGATCAAATAGATACAAGTTGTTATGGTAAATGGCCCATGTAGTATTTGTCCTCAGTATATATATTCTTGTCCTTTCAAATTGGTGATGGACGTTACCAAAAATTTGTCGTCTATTTTTCATGGCATGGTGTCAATTGCTTTCTAACTGAAAAATGTCTGCTATCAACTTAAATATTATTCATTTCACTTCAGCATTATTAGTATCAAATGAAAATATTACAATCCAACTAACTGTTTTTGTTGATTGTAGGTTGTGTACGTTATTTTGACATGTTGACAATCATCAATTTAAGTAACATCCGCAACTTTTCACTGTTGGAAATGTCAAAGGGAAATACATATTTATTTACCTGAACATTGTTTTCCAATGATATAATAAGTGTTTAATCTTCAGTTTAATGTTCTTTGTCAAACATTTAATGTGAATTGTTAATTTAAACATTATAAATGAGCTCCAATCCTCTACCCATGTAGGCTCTGGCAACATCATCCTTATCAAAGTTTTTAGATTTATGTGGCCTAATGATATTATGCATTTGTTGCATTTCACAATATATGCTCTTTTTTTTCAAATTATATGCTTTCTTATAATCATGTTCAATGGTTTTGTTTTCTGCATGCAATATTTTATTTTAATTTTATCTTCTAGTTCCTACTAACTTTGATTCACTGTTGTGTTGACTGTTTTGGTTGACTCAAGTTTATGGTGTATTTCTAACTGACGAGTCCTGAATGCACTGTCTGGGTCATTAACCTCAAACAGGACGAAACACATCCAATAATTTTGTGAAATTTTCTTCAGATTGATATATATGTACTTTCCTAATTAGACAGTTCATATCAAATTCTAGAAATAAAATCATAAACACCTTTGAGTATTTTCCAAAGAAAAAAAAAACGCAAGAAACTATTGGATGTGTCTTAGAGCCCCTATCCTGCATCTGTTTTAAGAACAAACCATAAGTATCTGTGAAGAATTTGAAGATGTTGGTTCTAGCTGTTCCTACGATCTTGAATTTAAAAGTTTGTTTTTGCACATGTTCTCCCTTTCATTTAAAGAGGCAGTAATCCAACAATATTTTATTGCAGATAAAAAACTCCTGGTATTATATACACCTGCATATATATTGTCATTGCTGTTTTATACAAAGTTTCATGAAATTCCCCTCAAAACAATAACATGAAACTAGAAAGACTGTGAGCAGAGCTCACAAATTTATACCCCCGCTTCCAATATTCAATATAAAGACTGTGAGGCAGAGCAACCCAAAAATCAATTGGATCAAAAAATAAAATAGGAGGTGCATAATGACATTATGCAATAAAGATTCTGGAAAAGTTTCACTGAAATCCATTCACTGGTTTAGGAGGAGTTGCGGATACAGGATGCCTACCCCCTATATGTAAAAATGGCAAAGTCCATGTTTTGCTATAAGAAACACCAAAAATCAATCAAATCAAAAAATGAAATAGGAGGTGCACAATGACATTATATAATAAAGATTCTGTGAAAGTTTCATTAAAATCCATTAACTGGTTTAGGAGGAGTTGCGGATACAGGATGCCTACCCCCTATATGTAGAAATGGTAAAGTCCATGTTTTGCTATGGGAAACCCCAAAATCAATTAGATCAAAAAATAAAATAGGAGGTGTACAATAACATTATGTAATAAAGATTCTGTGCAAGTTTAATTGAAATCCATTCACTGGTTTAGGAGGAGTTGCGGATACAGGATGCCTACCCCTATTTGTGGAAATGGCAAATTCCATGTTTTGCTATGGGAAACCCCAAAAATCAATCAGATCAAAAAATAAAATAGGAGGTGCACAATGCCATTAGGTACTGGAGATTTTCTGAAAGTTTCACTGAAATCCATTCACTGGTTTAGGAGGCGTTAAGGATACAAAGGTGTGACGGACAGACGAACGGACACAATGATCACTATACACCCCGCTTTAGCTAAAGCGGGGGTATAATAACCAAATGATATATGAACACACAAAAACTCTTAATGTAAATATTTATCAAGAAGTTCGTCATCATAGAAGTTTTGGAGGGATGAGCAAAGCCTCGTGACACCGAAACTGTATCCGCTTATCTGTAAGAAGTTTAGCAAGCAGGAACAATCAAGTTCTTGATTGTTCATTGGTATTATTCGTTTTATTATAGAGAGAATATTGACAAACTGCAAGCTTTTCACTAAAATATTACTGTAAAATAACTGCTGAAAATTTTATTCATGAATAAACAATTGTAGACATAAAATGTTTTCACTCCTGTCTAACTCTGTTGGGACATAAAAAGTATTAAGTCCTGTCTCACTCTGGCGGGACATAAAAAGTATTCCCCAGTCCTATCTTTAAGAACTCTTCTTTGCTCCATTTGGAAAATCTGCAAAAATAAGAATAATAAATTAAAAGGATTAAAATGGCAAATTACAATGTATCATTGCTAACAATTTCCTTTAACAAACCACACCTATTTTTAAATTAAGTCCTATAGTACAATATCTATAGTAGAATTTATGATTTCCTATGAATTTTAGGTATCTAAATCAGATTACACAAGATATGGAGTTCATTTCTTAAGAAATTTTAGTATTTGATTATTTCAAGAGTCCAGTTGACATTTTATGTAAATGCTCAAAAACAATATAAACCAGAAGACAAACTTGGGATGTTTTCTTATTCATTTACGGATAAAATTGTGTATGGAAAGAAAATCCCCAACTGCCTTCCCTGATCAATCAGTTCTTCATTAAGTGCAATGTATAAAACCCTAAAAACATTTTTGTTTATATTTTGGCCTAAGATGTGAAAATACAGATAACAAAAGCACTAAGGTTCATGAAACTGTTCAAGGATGTGTCAAATGAAGGTACGACTGGAAATAATCAACCCATCTTAAATCATTACTTGAGTGAAGCAGATAAATCACAATATAATTAAATCTATCATTTTATGTACAACTTACCACTGAAGATGTAACCCATTCTGCGGCCAATACTACGAATGTCTGGGGCCTGCAACGTCTTAATAATGTCCGCCATTGCACAGGTATAAGGGGTTTCAGAATGAAACCAAAAATTGCCTCTACGGTTATAATATTGTATCCATGGCCAATCAGTAACCTGTAAATAAATATACATATATATGTATCATTGTGCGAGAGCAAGTCTGCAAGTTCAGAAATGAATAACAAAGAACATGTTGGATTTATCATAATGTGTACCATTTAATACTAACTCGATAATGATTACGCTCTTTCAATGACCTCATAAAAGGAACTTATAATGTACTTAATGATTTTGAATCCATATTATTTAGAGCCAATATTTATAAAAAACCATGATTACTGGATTTCATATTCCAACAATCGAGTACATTGTAATAAAATTAATTAAAACAAAATGTAAGTGAATTAATCTTTGTAGGACTGGTTGGATGGCATGTAGTACAGGTGCAATCTGTTTATCTTCTAATCTTCAAAATAATTTTGTGAAAAAGTACATTTTTGTTAATGAATTTGCATTTGAAAATGAGTGATTTATGCACTGCTCATAAAGCCTAAAAAAAGCTGCAAATAATCCAGGGCCTAATCTAGAGACTAGACATCAATGACAAGAAGTTTTAGTAAATTCTGTTTGAAAAATAACAATATATAGTTTTTGTCCATTGACTCCCTCTAGCTTAGGCCCTAATTTGGAAACATATAAAAAAAACATTGTACACATTAGCTGATTCGAGAGAAAAAAAAAAAAACAGACGAACTGTGAACTTTAAACTGTAAACTTTACTTACAACAACTGGGAATAATTCATTGCCATGAGACAAACAGAGATATGTCCCAGTAGGATAGCTGTTGGAGAATATGCAAATTATTTTAAATAAAAAGCTCATGAATTATAAAGAAAACAAAATGATTGCTTTGCAGGCCAGTTACTGTAAAACTAGAAAATGGCACTGTCCTAAAAAACCGTGTCAGCATTAGTCCAATATAAAACTTGAAAAATATTTTATCAAATGCAGCTAAATTTTGAAATGCACATCTTCATTATAAGATGGTAAACAACTGCATAAAATTTCACTGTTGTGCATTGCATACTTTCTAAGTAATAAAGAAGAAGTGACGTGCAGTAAACGTCTCACCTGTCGGCATGTGGACACAGAAGAAAATCAAATAATTGTAACTAATGCATAAATGCATACTAAGTTGATTATAATTGACATGCATGTAAAAAAAACAAACAAATAGTTAACATGGCATGGCTTTAATATGAAACTGAAATGTTAGTCAGTTAAGGATGATATGCATAAAATCATCATGGAATTGAGATGTAGTTGTCGTTAACAACTGCATACCAAATATCATTGTCCTTAGATGATAAGTAGTTCTTGAAAAAATTATATGATCAAACAATCTTACAATTGTGGATACCGGAAAAGTCACCCCTATGTCTCAACTTCCGCGACTTTTCTTTGTAGGCAAGACAAAAAAAATGTACTTTTCTTTCACAGCATTAGACACTGTTGATTGGACCTCTTGGACATTATCAGCTGTTGGTTGGACCTCAGGGACATTATCGGCTGTTGGTTTGACCTCTGGGACATTATCGGCTGTTGATTGTTCCTCTAGGGCATTATCGGCTGTTGATCGTTCCTCTAGGACATTATTGGCTGTTTGTTGGACCTCTGGGACATTATCGGCTGTTAGTTGGACCTCTGGGACATTATCGGCTGTTGGTTGGACCTCTTGGACATTATCGGCTGTTTGTTGGACCTCTGGGACATTATCGACTGTTAGTTGGACCTTTGGGACATTATCGGCTGTTGGTTGGACCTCTTGGACATTATCAGCTGTTGGTTTGACCTCTTGGACATCATCAGCTGTTGGTTGTTCTAGGGCATTATCGGCTGTTGGTCGTTCCTCTAGGGCATTATTGGCTGTTGGTTGGACCTCTTGGACATCAACTGTTGGTTGTTCCTCTAGGGCATTATTGGCAGTTGGTGGTTCCTCAGTGGCATTAAAGGCCATTGGTTGCTCCTCTGGGAATGTCAAGCTGCAATTATTTTAATAGTATTTCAAGTTATGTTTTAAATGAAATGGAACAGAAGAAAACTACAGCTTACCCCCTCACATTATTAGGCTAACAAATTATAATAAAGGGCTACGCTGGGCGCAGCAGGATACCACTGCAACCTGTCAACAAGGAAAGTTGAACAAGTGTTATATTTAAAGCAAGTGTAGACACAGAACTTTAATTTGCTTGATATAGACATTTGTTGGATGAAAAATATGAATTCTATACAGGCAGGGATTTTTATAAGGAATTCAATGGAAAAACCCCATCTAAATCAGACTTGAAATAAAAAATTCAGTTTTTTGGGTCTGCCCCCACATGGGCCCCTATCTTGGAAATCTTAAATGCAACCTCAAATCGTTGACATACTGCAGATAGGAAATTTCACAAGGAATATAAAGCAAAAATCTGCATCCAAATATGATGAGAAATAAATGCTCTGCATTAAAAACAGTGAACGCACTGTTTTAGCCCTTTTTGGCCCCTTCTTCAGAAATGGGAGGGATCAGAATCCCCAAATTCAATACCAGACATTGCATTGTCCCCAAAAGCATTGTGTTAAAATGTCATAAGGATTGTTCAAAATTACTCAAGTTAGAGCACGGAAACCATTATTTCTACGGACGGACGACACCATTGCCGACATTGCCATTACAATATATACGACCGCAAAAATTTTTGCGGTCGTATAAAAAGGTTTTACTGTGTCAAAGTCTTTGCTGGCAGCTAATAATACAAATAAAAGAATAGAAAATTTGGAATTCAAGTAAGTTGTTTATATGATTCAATAATCTACTGAGCTATTTACCTATATATTATATCTGTTAAGTCAATACTGTAGCCGAGGTCTTGGTCTTCATCGAAAGAAGGGATTTCAATACTTAAACTGGAAATGTTACCATGGTCACCATCACCATCTGACGGAAACTCAATTTCTAAACTGGATATTAAAAAAATAATTCATTAAATTAATGAAAATGTAGCAAGTGATGTAGGAATTACTGACAACATTAATTTAGACTCAAACCTTTATATCAAAAAATTTTTGCCTTGCTAAATCAAGTTTGGTAGATCTATGTACATCATAAAATATGTTCAAATTTTCAAATTAGTCATATTTATGACCATGTATTACAAATCTGTTAAGAAGTAACCAATAACTAGAGGCTCCAAGGAGCCTGAATCGGTCACCTGGACATAAGTATAATTTGCCACTGTAGCCACCAGGTATGCCACCCGATCAGCACAATATGAGGAATTTTTGTAGGGGTCTCACAATCATCATTCCTATAAAGTTAGAAAAGATTTTGCATTGCAGTTTCAGAGGAAAAGAAATTTGAAAATTTGACCAAATTGATCAGAATCAAGAATTGACTCTGGCAGCCATGTTTTTAATTTGATCGGATTGAAATGAGTATTTTTTATAGACATTCTTCCAAACATTATTCTTTTTAAACTACATACCCTAAAGATGTTTGTGACCAAGTTTGGTTCAGTTTGGCCCAGTAGTTTCAGAGGAGATTTTTGAAAAAGTTTACGACGGACAACGGATGCAAAGAGATAGCAATAGGTCACACAAAAAGTTGTGTGTTGTACATTTCAGTAGTTTCTGAAGGCTTTGGAAAAGGACTAAATCAAACACCTACATGTATAGCCTTTGAAGGAAATGATTTAGGATGTTGAAGACCCTACAGTATTTTAAACTGCTGAGAGGAAGAACAGGTATAAAATCCCTGTTCTTTTATAAAATTGATTTATTTATTTAGGTGTGATTTTCCATCTCTATTAATTTAAGACCTGTCTTTAAAATCACCTTTTATCTCTCTCTGCATCTTCAGTTACGTATAAAATGTCGTCGTCGTTTTCACCATGTTCGTCAGTTGCTTCCACTTGATTGTCGTTTTCACTATCTTCGTCAGTTGCTTCCATTTGATCGTCGTTTTCACCATCTTCATCGGTTGCTTCCATTTGATCTGAATAGTCCATTGTCACATCTTCTTCAGATGTGTCTGTATCACTTTCCAGTCTATGTTGATGCTTACGACCACCTCTGCGTCTTCTTCCTCTAACAGCCTTGTTTCTATTTCCTTGTCCCCTACCTCTGCCATTACCTCTTCTTCCTCTACCAAGTCCACGGCCTCTACCTCTAACCTGCCTAGCTCTTCTTTCACCACGACGATACAATTGTACAGATTGCCATGAGTCAACATATTGTTTATTGGTACAGTCCCCTTGACTATTTATACAAGATTGGCAGAAACAACTTAATTTTCTTGTTTGAACTTGTTGGGGATTTACTGTTTTAACAGCATGCAGACTTCTTGTCCCTTTAACGGTTTTTCCTACTCTCTCAGGGCGGTTTCTGTTTATTTCACTTGCTGTAGTAAGAAATATTGTGCGTTTGGAGTGCACACATATCTGACCATCATCATCTCTTGTTAACTTTTTTCTCGCAAAGTCATATAGGTCTTTGGCGTTGTTAATAACAATTCCTTCTCCCTTCACTGCCCGTCTGGCAGCATTTTTAATGATAGCACCTGCCCCATCTGATGGCCCTTTGCCATGTCTAGATCCGTAATAATATTTTTCAATGGGGAAACCGAAATCTAACATTGCGAAGGAAATATCCATAAATGGTGTAATGGACTTGTATTGTCCGGCACATCCATCACTAAAGATTATTTCACGGTCAATGTTGAGACCCCTATCTCTCAGATGTTCATTTGCTTTCTTCATAAATGCTGCTACAGCATGCGAATCATGTGTAAGGTCATCTGATAAAAAGAGCAGGACTTCCTGAGTGGTACCAGTTTCGCAGTTTGGACAGTTATAATATGAAACAACAGGATGGATTGTAATTTGGTTATGGCCCCAATAGGCACTTTGTATTTCAAACTGATTTACACAGGAGTAATTTTCAGCGAAATCTAAATTCAACACCACCCAGTTCAAAGGAATATCTTTGACAAGGGCAGAAAAAGCCTCCTGCTGCCATCTCGCAATGAAAAGATGCTGTGCTAACTCAGACACCTCTCTGGATAGCTCAATCACTATATCGTTGAGCAGCTTCTTCTTTCTCTGAATCATGATTTTGTTTACTTCTTTCCCATGGGAGTTCTTCATTTTTATATTTTCCCATTTGTTATATTCAACTGTTTCCCCTCCATGAGCCTCTAGAAGATTTTGTAGATGATTTAGTAGCATGTCGCTATTACAATTTTGGCAATTCCTTTCTATGCATTCTTTTTTATGATATTTTTCGTTCTCCCCCTTTTGGCACATGGTCAAGTTAATAGCCTCATATTTATCTTTTAGTGTTGAGTTGAATCTAGTGAGCTTCTTTCTAGCTGCAAATAAATTGATGGCTTTGATTTTCATTTCAACATTTGTGCATGTCTCACATAGACAGCTGTACCATTTTGTTGTTTTTGTTGTTTCTACATTGTTTGGCCTTAAAGTAGAAAATGTACTGAAGGATATTTTTACATCAGGATTTTCTTTCATAAAGTCTTGGTAAATGTCTTTTACAGGACGGTCAATTGTCTTCCTTTCTGCACCCTTTTTCACTGATTTACGATCAGGTATTGTGGTAGACACTGTCGGCAACTTAAAGTACTCTTGGACTTTGCCTCTAATGTCATCACTTGTTGCATCATTTCTTTTCTTTCTTGTTTCTTTTTCAGGATTTTCTGCTCTACTTGCATATGATGGTGAAATTCCAAATAGAATTGAAGTTGATTTAGCAAATCTGTATCTCTTCATGATGTTACATGCTGATGCTATTTTTGCTTTTGATATTTGACCCTCTTTCATCCTTTGGGAAAAAGACTCAGCAACTTTCGATAACATTTCTTTTTCTTTTCTAGAACTAGAGTTAAGAATTCCTCTATTTTCCAAAGCTTCCTGTTTTCTTGGAGAGGCAGTATTCAGTAATCGATCAATAACTTCAGCAAATTTCATTGGATTTTTAGGTATGTGCTTCTTTAAACTGTAGGCGGCTTTTCTTAGTGCTTGTTGAGAGGTGCTAAAGTTAGATGCTAACTGTGTTATTTTTTCCTCATACCGTTTACGTGTAAGGTATTTTCTAAGTTTTGCGGCTATAATACGCGATCTGTACCTTTTGTCTTTTTCACGTTTCCTTCTTACTTTCTGAGCTGTGTGCTTAGCTCTGCACTCTCTCTGTTTTTCCCTCCAGTAAGTCCTTTGTTTTTGTTTTTCTTTTCTAGTTAAAATTTTCGTAACAGTTTGTTTTGGTTTGGAACATTTGTCATCTTTCTTTTTTTTAGCTCTGTAACGGGCCTGGCGAATGCGATTCCCAATTTTTATCTTGTTTTTTTGTTCTTCAGTGAGATATTTTCTTTCATTTTGCTTCCTTTTCCTTTCTTTCTCTTTGAATATTGCCCATGTTGTTGGATCCTTTTTCAGATTGTCTCTATATCTACAACACAAAAAGAAAGATTGGTTTCAGGAAAGGATGAAAGTAAATAAGATACAAGAAGATATATGTGAACTAGAGGCTGCAAGTCACCTGGACATAAGCATAATTTGCCACTGTAGCCACCAGGTATTCCACCGGATCGGCACAAAATTAGGAATTTTTGTAGAGGTCTCACAATCATCATTCCTATAAAGTTTGAAAAGATTTGGCATTGTAGTGTCAGAGGAGAAATTTGAAAATTGGACCAATCAGAATCAAGAATTGCCTCTGGCGGTCACGTTTTTTTATCAAATCATAACAAAATGAGGAATATATCCTTCCAGCAAAATTTGGTTAATATTGGCTACCTGGTTTCAGAGGAAATGATGAAAATGTGATTTCCCATAGGCTTAAATGGAAACTTACATGTATGTGCCACCGTAGCCACCAAGTATGCCATCCGATCAGCACGAAATAACGAATTTTGGTAGAGGGTCTCCCAGTCATCATTCCTGTAAAGTTTGAAAAGATTTGGCATTGTAGTTTTAAAGGAGAAGAAATTTAAAAATTGGACCAATCAGAATCATGAATGCCTCTGGCGGCCATGTTTTTAATCCGATCGGAACGAAATGAGTAATTTTTACAGACATCCTTCCAAACATTATTCCTGTAAAGTTTGATTCAATTTGGCTCAGTGGTTTCAGAGAAGAAGATTTTTTACAAAGTTTCAGCCTCTTTTACCCCTATGTTCTATTTATAATATTAACGGTGGCCAAGTTGGTTGGTCGACGGCATCCTCATGAGCAATTTTTAAACTAGATACCCTAAAGATGTTTGTGACCAAGTTTGGATCCAATTGGCTCGGTAGTTTCAGAGGAGAAGATTTTTTAAAAAGTTTACGATGGACAACGGACGCAAAGTGATAGCAATAGGTCACACTGGCCTGATGGGCCAGGTGACCTAAAAATGTATTGTATACAATATGGACACACTTTCATGCTTTTATGTTTAGTGTTTGAGAAATAATACGTGTAAGAATAGTGGATTAACCTTTATAGATTTGATTTAAATAAAATGTCTTGGTTTACACAATACAGGTACCTTCTACATACATTATGCAAATGCACATATATACATGTACCACTGTATACCATGTATACCTAATATCAAGTGGCTGGGATTTCTTTTTCCTGAAAAAATACATAAGGCCTATAAAAAATATATGTCTGTTTACGGTTACCTGACCTACCCTAATTTGTGCGCTGACCCTAAGCCATTTTATTTCGTTGTCATTTTTGAAAGTGAAAGTCAAAGTACAAAAATTGGTAACTTCCGTCGTGAAAACGAAAGTGAAAGTAATTGAACGTAGATTTCCGTCTATCGATTGTACTTCTCTAATTCGAAATCATATCGGCGTTTGAATAAGTTGGACAAAATGATGAGAATTCAAGCGTATTTCTGATGCGAGTACTAGAGGTATGGAAAACACGTCGGAAGCGAAATAAAATGAAAAAATAAAATAAAATTGAAATGCCGACCGACCTACCTATTTTTTAGGAGGATGTAACCGTAAACAGACATATATTTTTTTGGCCTAACGAAGATTTGCCATCGACTGTAAATATTGAAAATACACTAAGTTGGAAAGATCTGAAACCGTATCCCATTATATGGGATCCCATACTGAAGTTCAAGAGCCTGTGAATTGTAGTTGCAGAGAAAATGTTAGGATAACATTTCCCCACCTGCCTGTACGCCTGACTGGGCGACATTTGCCGTACCATTAATATTACAGCATGTATAAGTCGATTTTCATTTTGAAAAGAAATCCGGCAAAAAATGTATAAACTAGACTTCTCACCGTTTTGACTTTTCAGCTGAGGTTAATGCTGGTGTTTTTGGCAGAGAGGTTCCAACATGTACATCAGCTGTTGATTTTCTTTTCCTCAGCTTAATCATGCTTACTCCCTATAATTGAAATAAAGCAATGAATGACTATTAAAGAAAATGAACAAGGACATATTTATTATTAAATGTGGATGGTTTGGTAGTTATTGATAAAATCTATCACACATTTTGTACTTAAAAATTCAAAGTTCCGTAAAACAGAAAATGGCTTATAACATAATGATGGTGCATATATATGAAGCTGCATACCAAATTTGGAACTGATCCATTTAGAGGGGGTGAGAATATTGCAACACAAATATTTTGGATGGACAGAAGGTGACATTCCAAATTGCCAAATCCCCAATTGCCGGTTCCCAGATTGCCACGTCCATTTAGCCTACTACCATATTGCCAACTTTTTCTGGTTTCAGTTAATTAATATGATTCCCAGATTGCAGAATCCATTTTGCAGATTTCCAAATTGCCGTTGCCTTCTTAAAAATGTCGACTTTTTTGGAAAGAGCAATACTCTGACACAATACTGATATTATCAGACAGGGAGTGTGTTTGAAAAAAAGGGACATGTCACCAGGGACAATGGAGAAAACTGAAATCGGAGTAAATGGCTGAAAATTTTATTTGATGAAATTTAATATTATATTGATAATAAAAGATTTGTCATCGACTGTAAATGTTGAAAATACACTAAGTTGGGAATCTTAATAACAAGTGAAAATATGAAACTGTCTGCAAACTGGGATTCAGCTATATGGACTCAGCAATTTTGAAATCGGCAATTTGAGATTCGGCAATCTGGCACGAATTCCGACAGAATGATCGACAGACAAACTTGTGTATTCCAATATACTCCCTACTTGTTGAGTGGGGGGTATTTATAATTATTCATCTGTGTGCCAAACACTTTTTTTTGAAAACACAACATATAAAAACAAGGAAATGTGTCTCAAAGACACTGATGTCCCGCTTGGCACATGTTTTTCGTACAACGGCCTTAATGAAAATTCGGAAAGTTTGGATGGCAAGTTTATATCATGATTGATATAAGTGTACAAAGTTTTATGAAGATTAGACAGTAAGACTTAAACTTTTCTGAGAAATCAGCTTAAATGCAAAGGTAAAACCTGAGCGTGACAAACAAATAAAAAAACTACACATGTATGTCCTGCAAAAAAAGTTGGTGGGACATAAACAATGCACATCCAAAATAATCACTACGTGAGGAAAAAAATATACCATTTTTCTTTAAGACGGCTTCAAACAACACACAAGAAATCTGAATTACGAGGAATTAATTGGGTGTGGTCTTAAATTGTATTTTTATATTACTTACTAACAACTGTGCAAAGTTTCAAAAATTCAGTGATTGGTTCCAGAGTTATCATCTAGAAACCACTGGGATGGACAGACGGACAGACACTCAACTGAAGTTTTAGGCCATCACATATGGTATGTACCACTCCAGTATGTGAGATGGGGTGTAAAAAGAAAACCAATGGATTGTTGGGACTGATCTTTTAAACTTCAATGTTTATATAATTTCAAACAAGACTTAAATTGTACTTAATAATATACATAAGAAACAACTCCACCACTTCAGACTTGAAATGAAGACAGTCTAAACTTTGTAAAATTTAATTCATAGGGATGGGCAGGAAAATTTTTATTTAGTGAATGCACCTTAAAATACAATCTTTATTTCAGACTATACATTTCAAATTTTATACAATTCAATTTTGATTTTGTTGCTAATACAAATCATTTGTATTAGCAACAAAATTAAACTTAGAAATACTGTTAGCGAGCTCACAAATCATATCCACACTCTATTGTAGAGGCTTTGTAGATCTACTTAGTCAAAATGTAACATCTGTGACTGATTTGCTTGTCAATAGTAATGTCCGATTGGTAATTGATGGTCTCAGTTATACTGTTTAAAGTACTTGCAAGATAATGTATTTACTTTAAATCATATTATCCTGAGAGCATAATTCACACATTATTTTCATTATATTAAAGGAAACTTTCTTATACCACAGATTGGTCATTGCGGACGTTATGTTTCAAAAGGGACACAGATAATTTGTCACTTTTGTTGTCAAAAACAATGTCTGTGACTGATCTTTTTCGTCAAAAGGTGATGTCCGATTGATAACCTTTGGTCCCTCTGATGTGTAGATGCAAATTTTGATAAGATGATTAAATTTCAATGCCTCATTTAAAAGAGGATAGAATTTTAATATTTCTATCTTTAAATTTTATCTAGAATTATAGAATTAAAATTGGTCATTGTGGACGTTACATTTTGGGATTGACCTGGTATGTTGGCAATTTACTTTGTCAAAAAAATGATGTCTGTGACCGTTTTTTTGTCATAAGTGATGTCCGATTAGCAAATCCTTATTTCTTCAAGGATGTTAACAGTACATTTGTTTACATTTTCAATTGCAGTAGGAATTCATAATTTTTCAATGATATTCGACTAAATATAAACAGAATTCACTCATTTGAAAGGCTGGTAGCGGTCATTACATATTCCGTTTGACGTGGTAAAACATCATCCCAGGGCAAATAAAATTCGTCAAATTATCATGTCCGCTACTAACGAAATCGCCGCATGGGACACATCGTACAATTCAGACCCTTCGAAGCGTAAATATTAATGATAAAAGGTAAATCAACGGTTTTATATCAGGGGTTATTAAATATGCCAATCCTGATTCACAGTTTGGGGCGTTTTGGAACAAGGTAGCGTACATTACTGGTTAACTTTCTTTGACCGAAATCATGTTGTTCTCTCATGCTCCATCTTTTGTGGCGGAACTCGTATTTTGATGACGTAAACCACAAACTAACAACATAATACCGCTTTTTTCGGGCACGATTACAGTCCGGAAGCGAAACGTTTCCGTATTTGCTATAAAGTTGCGTACGTCGTTATTTGACCGAAAAGTCACCTCTTGCTGCTTTGGAGGGCGCTTCCTTGGTTATATAACCCATAATCATAATCAACCATTTCACAATGCCACTTAAGATATTAATATGGTCAAATAACTTCTTATAACCGTTTGTTTCTGTTTGCACGAGAAAGAAAAACCATATTGAAAGTAGGGAATATTTTGACCGTTAGAGTCATGTCCGGGACCATGATTTTTAAAGATGAAATATACTGCAAAACAATGACAAAAAATAAATAATCAAGTTTGTTTATATTTTCTGACCCTTTTTCTATCCAATAATCCATTAATCATACTTACCTCGATTCAGCGTTTATCACTGGAAGTGATCAATCTTGACCTAGGTTGATTTGTCCCAAATCCGGACACCATTTTTTATTGACAAAACAAACATAACAATATAAAGCTAAGCAATATGATTGTTGATTTATATGAAGTTATCTACACTATATCACTGGATCATACCGTTTTGATTGAAATTATTTTCACTGCGAATCTCGATTTTACTGAGATTTTTTTAACAGTGAAAGTAGCGGACGTTATTATTGCACAATAGCTCAGAATGACCCATATGGGTATTTTTATGGTTTTTGATATATAATTGACATTTTGTGCGTTTTTTCGATCAGTTATTGCAAAACTATTCGAACTGGATATTTTTCTACCGATATTTTGCTTAGAGAATATCTATGTATGATATGGTATTGATGTAATAAATCGGCACCGGCGTTGTCATGTGACTTTGCACTTTACATTTTGTCCATTATTACTTTGAACCCTTATTTAGTTCAGTCTTTCCTCTGTTGAAAGAGTAAGTGAGATATAGGTATTGCTATCTGTAGGTACTTCACTTATATTCATACACAGATGTAAAGTACAGTGTCGATATATATGGAACTTTGTCACACTGTGTGTGAGGTTATGGCCGTTAGTATCGTATTAGGTTCTACATTAATGATGTTTTGACCAGGTGAATTTTTGTTTTCTTAATGATACTAGTAAACTTTGGTACATCCGCTTATACACTTATGCTTACATATACAGAAATATATCAGGAGATAGGCAGACAGGCATTTGTTGTTGAAAAGTCAAAGAAATTTTAGAACTCTGACAAAACTCATTGAACCTTAAAGTTCTGATAAAAACTTTACTTCCCGCAAAGTCCTATCAAATTCCGCTGGAAAATGTAACATGACTTGGACAAGCAAATTCCTTTAATGAAGAATCAAAGAATGCCCTAAACTCCGTAAAAATGATTGAACCAGAAAGTCCTGATAATATGTACATGCATATCCAATTTTATAATGTTGCTTTCCAGTAAGTAGCATCTTGAGGAGGTACATATGTTTTGAGTCGGATATTTCGTAGGTTCGTAGTTGTCCGGACTTTCCTCTCCCATTTAATCTGGTAGCCATAATATAGATGAAAAAATTGCTGAAAGTGAAGATAAACCCCAACATCCAACCAACCATTAAAATATACACAAGGAGTTTAGTAGACATCTGTATTACAGAAAAATAGACAAATACCATTAACTTTCTTCTCTTACGACTGTCAGAGAGCATATCAATGATTGTTTGAAAATAGCTATTAACTCACTTGATAAAAGTCAGATATTAAAAAGTGTGAATTACCAATCACGTCTCCTACCGTTTACATATTCGTGTGTCTTTTTCCACAAATTAAATTCTTTTATTTATTTGATTTGTTGTTCACGACTTATTCGAGAGTGAAAGTAAACATTTTTATCATATACTTACTAATAAATATGTACAGTTTTGAATATGTTATAAAGACGTTCAGATTTACTCATATCTTCATGGGGTGTAATACGGTATCCGTACTACACAGCCGGGCTATCCTATGTAATTAAACTTGCTGTCCATATCATCACTTTTGCATTTAAAGTATATAATGAATATATTATAATATGACAATTTTCATATCACCTTTCATATCAACCCTCGACCCATATCTAAAGGCCCTCGGGCAGATATGGCGGTCTTGGGTTGATATGAAGTGTGATATGAAAATTGCCATACAATAACCTTTTAATATTTATATGGAGATGTATTTGTTAATTAATAATACAGTCATCAAGTAAGAAAATGACACTACCTTAAAGAGTTTAATTTCATTCCTGATTTGCTTTGAATGTTTAAACTTGTCGTCAATTACTTTTGAAAAATAAGACGACAGACGACACCATCCAATTATTCAGAAAAATCTGTCTAATGTGATTCAACATACTGAATTTTAATATCTTAATACAGTAAACATGTAAATCTGTTAAACATTTCTTCAGTAAAGTCTAGTAGAATTGTTTCAAAGTTGGCATCAAGTTAGCTTTTTGTACATATATAAATATATATGCTTCCTTTTTTGCCTCGAGACATTCTGCAACAGTAAGTGGTCGTCTATGGTCGATTGATTGATTGACTGGTGTTTAACGTCCAGCCAGTAATATAACAGCTATATTTAGGACGAGAACAAATTAACAAACAATCAGTGAAGGAAATGGTATGGGTCAATAGACAAATTCTACGGGAAAAGGAAGACATGACGCGTAGAAACGGAAAATTTAGCCTTGTTACTGGCTACCTACCGAAAGAACTCCTCTAAAAAATTTTAAAAGGTGTTTCTTAGAAGGGTTCTTTAACGTGCAAAAAGCGTGGTATTCTCCCAACACAGGACCTCTCAATTTACGTCCGCATTTGATGGACGGGTTGTCTATTTGTCATCCGAAACAACCACGGACAGTCCGTTTATGAGTGATTCTACACCCGCAAGCTGGATAACCTAGGTCCTATTTCTATACCCTTCGGTTCTGTCGGGGAGGGGTATGAATATACATTTGTAGGATGGTCAAATCATAAATTTCGTAAGAGTTCAGTATCAACCTATAGGCGAAATATTACTGCTGACTTGGCAGTATAGTTATGTTTATTCATAACCTG
>JAOXYJ010000002.1:143890-161281 GCA_028566555.1 Lithophaga nigra
ATATGATGGAGTTTTAACTCCTCACTGTTCCTATCTTAATAGATATATCTTCAGTAGTTAAACAAATTAATATATATATGCAAAAAAATAAAATTAGACAACCATTAAATTCATAAGCAATTAAAAGTATAGGCTTGGTAATATTTGTATATTTGTGTTCTGATGAAAAAAAAATACACGAGAAAACTTTCTTGAATCTACTCTGTAGACTTTGAATAAATGTGTTTTATTTTGTTCATCATAATATATTTTGATAACATTGGGAATATTCAGTAGTAGTAAATAAAATAGCACGATTTTTGTAGAAGAAATAAATTCAAAATCACAGATTATATCACAGTTCTGTAATTATTTTTTAAACTTTCTTCCTTTCAGAATAATTGGTCTATGTTTATTACAAAATGAAATGTGTCCGCTGTTTTTAAATCGTCATGTGCTGAAGTATATAATGTACCGTAAGATCAGCTGGCATGATCTTGCCTTCTTTGACCCAGTCATGTATGAAAGTTTACGACAGTTGGTGCTGGACTCGGAGAAAAAAGATGCCAACTTACTCTTTGCTGCCTTAGATATGAATTTCTGTGTTGAAATGAATCCTGAACTGGTAAGAGTTATTTTTGTTGCCGTCAACGAAGCTACTGCAACATGTGCAAACAGGATGTATGAAAGCTTGTATGTGACCAGCCCACCTATTGCGCCTATCACCTCCTGATGACAATAACAATAAATGAAAATGAAATAATAAAATGACTAATAATTAAAAATAACCACATATGCAACATTTTAATACTTACCCCAACTGTTGTTTATATACCATGCACGTTGACACTAAATCTTGTCCTTGTACATCTTCAATCCAACCACCCGTTACAGTTTTAATAAAACGTTTCATTGACCGCATTTGTTTATACACTCATCGTCCTTGACAACCAGGTAAACTAACCTTACCTGTCGGAACTCATTCAGGACATGTCCTACTTTCTATGTGACATTTCCATTCATATGTTCATTAGATTTGTAACAAATAGCTAATTAGTTAATTAAATAAACGAATGAGATAATGAATGAGTAGAATAATATTACCAAATCCCCCATAACCCCCCCTGTTGGAAGGGGGGTTATAGTTTTTGACCCTGTTGGGGGTTATAGTTTACAACCCCCTTTTAAACATATACCCCTCCACCTGTGAGGGTTATACACCCTCCCGTTGGGGGGATATAGTTTATGACCCCATTCTAAACATATACCCCTTCCACCTGTGGGGGTTATAATCTATGACCTCCAATTTTTTCACTTTCCTGTACTTCATACCCATAAACGACCTCTCACACAAAAATGTGGCGGATTGTAATTTATTAGCACCCAAAATAGCTGCGAAATGTCTATCCATGAAATACCACAACAACAAGAAATCAGCTTACAAAATACCAGTCTGAACACCTGCAGTCTGTCCCATCGTTAGAATATACATCACATTGTGCAACTTTGAACACCTGAAACTGTTCATCCTTAAAATTGTAGAATACTAAAAAAGACGTGGATCTTACGAAATTAGAAGTTCAACTCGGAACACCTGTAATTAAATTGACCTTAGTTTCACAAACCCCATATTGGATAACCCCCAGACGTCTTCACCCCCCAGTGCAGTAATTGTTGGATACTACACTCCCACTTTTCTGATCTATAAAAAGGGTAATTATCTTCTTTAAAGCATCATTTTCAGTGAAACACGTCTATTGTCAATATGCAAGTAGAAGATAAAAATTCTCTTCAAAAACATTACGTGAGATTAGTGAGAGAAACACCAGTAGATGCCGTGGTGGATTATCTTTATCAGCATCGAATACTAACCGACGAGGAAAGAGAAGAAATCATAGGGAGCACTAATAATTCCTATTCCAAAGCAAGACTACTGATCTGTACAGTTCAGAGAAGAGGTCCAAAGGCATTCGATTCCTTTTGTTCTGCACTTGCTGCAGAAGGGAAATATAGTTTGGTTAACATCTTGAAAAGTTCAGCTGGAGAAACAACAGCAACAGACAAAGAACGATGCATGTTGTCAGTTGGTGGTGATGTTTTTGTCGTAGTCAATGAATGGTACGATAAAGTATTGCTTCACATCCGTAAGTACGAGAAGAATTCTGCAGATGTCTATGTTCCTACCAAGAAAGGAATAGCTTTGAATCTAACACAGTGGCAATTGTTAGAGTTATACGCTAACGAAATAGACGACGCTATTGGTCAAATGATTGACGACATCAATGGAGCTCCCATCGGAGCACCTGAAACAGTGACTTTCCATCTTGGTAAAGGTATTTACGTAACAGTAAACAAATTATATCCCACTGTCGACGTAAGACAACGTTGGATGCCACCAGATTCAAGCGAAGTGGTTCCAACCAAAAAAGGGATTTCATTGACATACGACAAATGGGAAGCTCTTAAAGGGACATTTTCAGAAATTAGAGAGACAGTTCCAGAACTGGAAAATACAGTTCCTTGTATTCTAACAGAAGATCATCAAAACCAAGAAGGAATGCTGAGCTGTGCAAACTGTAATCCGTTCGGAGAACCTTTATAAATATTTAATAATCTTGTACAGAATGAGTGTGTATAAAAACCTTCACGAAGATGAAACTTCGTCATTGTGTTTAAGAACATCCAGCTGTCAAAACAATTTCATTATCGGTATCTTGTAAGTCTGTTATGATGGATACGTCTGAAGAACCCATCACATTTACAATGGGTAGAAAAATGTCTTCTCAACCGAGCATCGTTTCCAATTTATCTTCATTGTACGGGAAATACAACGTGCACATAACCATCCTGAAATGGACTGGCGTTGTTGTTTTGCTTGCCATGACGTCTACAAGTTTAGCTATCACAAGTAACATGACTCATAATTTACACAAGAACAAGTCGGATTGTATCAAGATCACTACTTCAACTGAAGATGCAAAAATGGTAATGAACGCTAAAACCTGTGACTATTTCAAGCGGAACAATATAAAGTGACTGTTTGTTCATATCGAAGGGATGTTCAGCTTGACATCAGACATTACACCGGGAAAAATGCGACTAGAAGAGGAATTCTTATGACTAAAAGACAATGGGATTACCTACTGAGAATAGCACCATATATCAACAGTGTTGTAAAACGAGCTGAGAGTGTAAAAATACCATAAACAATATGCAGTGAGATGTCTATTCCTGTGAACTACGTTTTGTTTTCTGAAATAAAATTATTACTTCACTTACTAAATGTTGAGTCTTATTCAAGTGTAAAAAAGAGAAAAGATACCGAGGAGACTATTAAAAAAACGTAGGTCCTGAGGGATCATAGAAAAAAAACATAGTCGATACAAAAATATCAATAGACACATAACACGAAATTTGGCCCGACACAAAAAACTAAGAGCGAGAAACACGAACCGTACTGTCAAAAAATAAACAGGAGTGAACTCAGGTAATACGACAGGGCAAGAAGTTCCTGCTCCACAGATGGTATCTGTGGTAATTACATCAAAAAGTCATATGTACAAAAAAGTAAAGTAAAGAGACACCTCACAGTGTAACAGAAAACGAAAAATTTATTCAAAAATATGGCAAAAGTTATAACCTATAAGTATTCAATACAATTTTGTAATCCTTTCAGTCAACATGAGTTCGTCAGACTACGAGGATTACCTACACAAGATCTGGTATGATCCAAAGCATCCAGCGTCATTTTCTGGTTCTGACAAACTATATCAGCTGGTTAAAAAAGAAGGAAAATTTAAGATAGGAAGGCACAAAATAAAACAATGGTTGCAAAACCAAGATTCCTACAGTTTGTCTAGAAATACGATATGCAAATTCAAGAGGAATAAATATGTCGTGGATACTGTAGACTCCTTATGGGAAATGGATTTAGCTGACGTAGGAAACATTCAATCTCACAATAATGGGTACAAATTCCTCTTATTCATCATTGACGTATTTTCTCGTTTTTTATGGGTAGAGCCAATAAAGGACAAAACGCATACCAGTGTGTTGAAAGCTTTGAAGAAAATTCTTGCCGGAGACCGGAAACCAAACTCGATTCGGTCAGATTTAGGGAAAGAATTTAAAAACAAATTCGTGAGAGACTATCTTTCCAAAGAGGATATCAATACGTATTACTCCCAAAACGAAACGAAATCAGCTGTAGTCGAAAGAGTTATTCGAACCATGAAAACAATGATGTACAGATACTTCAGACACAAGCAAACATACAAATACACCGATGTCCTACAAGACATGGTACTGAGTTACAATAGAAGAACGCATCGTTCACTCGGTGGATATGCTCCCTCTGAAGTCAATAAACAGAATGCAGGTGAAGTTCGTCTAAGTGCATATCTTTCACACAAACCTAAAACAAGACGAGATGATGTCCTTGATAAAAAACAAAAATCGTCCAAGGGAAAAAGGAGAATAAGCGCAAAATTCAAACATAAAATTGGTGATCTTGTACGCATTTCACATAAACGGTATCCATTTCAACGTGATTACCAACAGAAATGGACCGAAGAGGTCTTCAAGATCCGACGTCGATATTTACGGGAAAACATTCCCATATATCAATTGAAAGATTTAATGGAAGAAAATATCGATGGTTCGTTTTATCAACCGGAATTGCAAAAAGTTAGAAAAGATGAAAATACCATTTGGAAAATTGAAAAGATTGTCAAGAAAAGAAAGAGAAAAGGAATCCAGGAAGCACTGGTTCGATGGCTAGGCTACCCTAAAAAGTTTGATTCCTGGGTTCCGATGAGCGAGATTCAGAATGAATAAATACTATACTTTAAAACGATGGTCATCATTTACTGTGAAGATGAGTATACGTATGGTTCTTAAATCATCAGACGGTTCTCTTCTATTTGAAAGGAATACGGCCTACGATTTCACAGTTCAGTTGGATAGACTGGTACACTTGGAAGGGTACTGGGTGGTCGCATTAACAGAAATCAGCATCACTTATCGGAATAATTCAAAGCAAATTGAAGATATTTATGTATATTCAAATGTCTGTGAGGAGAGTTTTGTTGGATCTTTGGAAAAACCCCTCCTACGAAAAGTTCACATCGGTAAGGAACAAACAGAACAATTTACCAAAAACAGAGAAAAACACATGACAGCACATCTAATATTTAACCCTCCATATTATGTCCCTGTGCGTCTGGGACAGCTCAATCAAATTCGCATCTATTTAAACAGTGATACTGGACATCCGAGCTCATTCATCAACGAGGAAGCCTGTGTGACACTTCATTTTAAAAAGTATCCCTTTCTACAGTGATGTCGGCGACCCCGTACGTTAGCGATGCATTGGCATGGGAGAGTGTAATAAGAAGAGCAAGTCGATTCAAAAAGCGAAAAAATAATCAGTTAGGGAGAGGTTTTGTGAGACGTTACAGACGAAAACGTTTCGTTATTCCAAAGAAAAATCTCCCAAAAAACGAAGCCACAGTCGAACAAGTTGCCCCAACAGTTGCAATCGAGAATCGAGCAGAATCGGAACTGAAACAACAAAAACAAGAAGAGGAGCCTCACATCAGAGAAGAAAACCCCCAAAAAAATTTCCGGTGGTATAAAAAGAAAGACGTCAAGAAAAAAGAACATTCTAAAAGGAAAACTTAAACGATCAACAGCGAAAAGAAATAGAAAGCCGAGGCAAACGTCGTCGAAGAAACGAAAGTGTAGAAAACAAAATCGAAGACGGAAAATAAATTTAGACTCTGAACCATCCATTTTTGACAGACAAAAGACAAAATAATGGCTTACTTGAACGAAGAAAACAAAGACATAAACATACCAATGGAGTTAGACTTGTTTGATGAACCAAAAAATCAAGTTGCCGTCGATAGGATTTATTTTTCGGAAACTAGACCTACATCCAACTTCACCTCATCAGATGTTTCTACAGTAGAATTTTTTATTTCCGGTCAGGGTCCCGAATATATGGATTTGAGGCGTAGTAGACTATACGTTCGTGCAAAACTCGTCAAAGGTGACGGCACCGCATTTGACGATACCGATACCAGCAGCATAGTAAATTTACCTTTACAATCCATGTGGGCGCAAATGGATGTATATATGAACAACAAACTGGTATCGCTGAACACTTCACATTACCCTTGGAAAGCTTATCTTAAGACAGTCCTCACCAGTGGATCGGACGAACAGAAATCACAACTACAATCGCAACTTTTCATGAAAGATTCCGGTAATTTGTCGGCTACGGACGGAAAAGCAGGGGAGAACTCTGGTCTAATTCTTCGTCGAGACTACATCAAGAGCAGCAGAGAATTTGAGTTAGAGGGACCTTTGTTCGAAGACATATTTTCACTGGATCGCTATCTGATCCAAGGCGTTGATTTGTATATCAAACTCTACCGTGCAAGCAATTCGTTTTTTGTTATATCGGGTGAGTCCAGCCCTAGCTACAAACTACAGCTGCTGGATATCGTATATAAGGCATGCAAGGTCAGAGTGGATCCAGGTATCATCGTAAATCACATGAAACAGATCGAGATGAAGCCGGTTCGTTACTACTTTCAACGTACAGAGGTGAAAAAGAATACCATCAATAAGGCTTCTAGCGAGTTCATATGGGATAATCTATTTACCGTCCGCCCCAGCACGCTAGTCGTCGGTCTGATATCACAAGATAGTGGAAACGGCACATATGGAACCAACCCTTTCTATTTCAATCATTATAATGCCACCGACGTCGGGTTATACGTCAATGGAGAGAGTGTACCAGGGAGACCAATGAAATTAGATTTCGGTGATAATCGACAGTATGCGATTGCATACATGAATTTGTTTGAAGCCTGTGAAAAGTTGAAAGATGCCGGCTTAACCATCAGTAGAGAAGACTTTGGAAAGGGATATACTTTATACGCTTTCACTTTAGACCCCAACGGCTTGGAGGACGACTATATAAACTTGGTAAAACACGGAAACGTCAGACTTGAAATGAAATTTAAAACAGGACTTGATACTGCCGTCACTTGTATAGCCTTCGGAATATTCGACTCATTTCTGGAAATAGACAGTTCACGTAACGTTCGTTACGTTCAACCATGAATGGACACGACCTAGAATGTGCCATCCGATCAAAGCCTTGTATGCAACGCTTAGTTAAAGGTGTTTTTGCTAGAAACAATTTACCAGAGAAAGGACTTAATTATCCTAGTGCCTACATCGTTAACAGCGACAAAGACGATCGGCCGGGACAACATTGGATTGCAATCGTCTTGAAGAGTAAATGCCGAGGAATCTTTTTCGACAGTTTCGGAAAACCACCTGAATTTTATGGAGTAGAACTGAAAAAGTTTCTGAACTCGAATGTACAAAATTATGAATGTTTCAATGTTCAAGTACAGTCAAAGAATTCTTCGCATTGTGGCTATTTTGTGTTGACTTTTTTACTGTTGAATGTATGTTGGAATTATCCCTTAGATTGCATTGTAAATTTTTTTGATGATTCAAATGTAAATGTAAATGATCGTATTGTTTTTAACTTTGTCAATGAAAACTATAATTTATGCTAATAAAAACTGAAATAAACTAGATAGTATTTAGTTGTCTGTATAGAGGGTAATTTCATCAAAGATACGTGAGACGTCGGTATGGAAACATCAAATCCCGTTCTACCCTTTCCCACTCCATGTACAATGATCTGCTCAGGGGCCACCCAGTCGGGTAAGACGACATTTGTTATGAAATTACTGAGGTATTCAGCGGACATGTTCAAGACACCACCACACAAAATTATATATTGTTATACTGAATTTCAACCGGTTTTCGACTTGCCGAACGTACCATCTCCAATTTCATTCTGCACGAGGGCATACCATCCCGGAGTGACATTTTAGCGTGGACACATCCCGAAAGACACACCGTAATTGTTCTGGATGATATGATGAGACAAATCAGTAAAAGTGAGGATGCTCTTCATCTTGTCACAGTCACCTCTCATCATCGTAACTGTTCAGTGATATACATCACACAAAATCTGTTTGAAAAAGGGACGCATTTTAGGTCTATTAGTCTGAACATTCACATATTTATTCTGATGGCAAACAACAGAGAAAAGAGACAAATAGCTACATTTGGGAGTCAAGTGTTTCCTGGAGATGTAAAATATTTCATGAATTGCTACGAGAGTGCCATTGACAAGATTCCCATTGGTGGTTACCTAGTATGCGATCCGTCACCGTTTACAGACAAAAGTATCGCTTACGTACTTCGATATTTTCCTCTGATGACGTAACCATAGTATATGCACCAAAAGCTTAAAAACTGTGAAAAAGGAGGCATGACATCATTTTGTGAAAAATGGCTGTACTACTCAGTTCCCATTCGAATTTTTTGAGATTTCTGTACGATGCTAGCCCCAGACAACGTAAAGCGTTGATTCAGTCGGCGACGAATGAACAGATCAAAGTTTTATCCGAAATAGCATTGAATATTTACAGGGGTGTTGTGCAGTTGAGTCCACATCATATAAGAAAGCTAAAACCTTACAAGCTGAACATTCGCGCATTGTGCTCTCGATCGATTGCAAGCAGAAGAAAGAGGAGTATATTGGTGAGACATCCTATTTTGATTTCACTTCTGCTGAAACCTGTTTTACCCCTTTTACACGAACAGTGATGGCTCAGGAATTAATGTTAATTTCGAAAGAAAGGTACGACACTTTATTGCACAAAATGCAAAACAAAGACATAGTTGAAGATCAACATGATCAAAAAGTAATAGAACCTGTAGCCGAAATGGATAAAACGAGTGAAAATTCCACGGGAAAAATAGAATTCTTTCTCACATACTTCATACCATCAAAACTGAGAAACACCGCCGTGGAACTTTACAGACTTTTTACGAAACAAGATAAAAACGTATTAGACCATAACGAGGAGGGGGAAGTGTTTATAGATGGTCGTCTCGTCAAAGGCTCTAATATAGTGGACATAATTCGACACATTCTGTTATGTGATGATACAAGACAGCCATCTCCAGCAGGAACACAGGAAGTTCAAGACGCATTTCGGAAATTAACTGTTCCTAATCACTTGTTCAATAGACCAAAGACAGAAAAGAAACGTTCACAGACTGGTGGAATGTTCGTAAGGAGAAGAACACTACCGGGGATCACGGGAAACAAAGACAAAAGACAGTGGATTAAATATTAACATTATTATTATGTACTATTCTGAATATCACAAGACAAATAATAAAATTCACAACATCACAATTTTACGATTTTTTTGTAATTTTTTCAAAAGTATCCGTATGGAACAGTATCTAAGTTGTCCAAAACGACACGTTTGTTGTATGTAAAACCATAGATCTTTTTTTCTTCCCTGCTATATAGTTTTCTGTGGGTTGAGAGTCTACAGATCTTACTTGGATTGGTCAACGTTTTACACATTTTTCTGTCTTTGGTGATCATCTCTTTGATGGTTTCGAAATTTACTACGTTTGAATTCTTAAAATTGAGTGTGAAACCTTTCACCTTACAAGTCTCTGTCTTCAGTGTCCGATACGCGTAGTTTTTAGGGCCACCGGAAACGAATTCCACAATGTGTCCTTCATCCGACGGTATTTCCGACCTCAGTTCCCCTAAATAATTCCCCAGTTTCGGCTCCGGCTCTCCCTTCTTACTAATGAAAATGCAACTGTCGGTATCTGTGTAAAGAACTCTTTCTCCTAGCATGTCCAATACGTCATGTAACTTTAATCTCGCCCACATGGTGGTGAAAATGGCAATAAAGATGTTCGTTTTCACATCAGTTGGAGGAAATCTAGAATTCTGTGTCCATTCAAGCTGTATGGTATCTTTGGAAACGATGTGAAAATTTTCGACCACTTTGGTCGGGTCCGATAGTATCTGAAAGAATCTGTCGGCTTCAGATTCATGGAAAAACGAGTGTCTTTTCAAAATCAATCGTTGCCCAAATTTACCCCAAAAGCTGTTCAAACACAGTTTGGCGAGACTACGTAGGCCTGGATTCGTCTCGATGTTTTCGTATTCGAGTTTGATCCCTTCGTTTTCTTTGTATAATCTGATGTATTCTCTTTTCTCTTCCTCGGATTTGCAGGCAGGAGGAAAGGAGCTAGCTTCCTGTTTAATTTTTAGAAACATCTGAACGTAGTCGGTGAAGAGGCCACCGGAATTCGTTTCCTTATCATACTGCGTACTTTCTGGAAAATGCCATACTTCGTACACTTTTAAAACACGGTATCCTTTCTTTAGGGCTAACATTATCTCTAGAGTGGCAAAAGTACCCGTAATGGCTCTTTCTTCTTCAGAATGACTGCATACATTTTGATTTTCGAATTCTACGCAACTTCTACACAGGGGAAATGTAAGTTTACCGTTACATCGGTAGGGTAGAACGGCATGGTAAAGTTTCTTGGGGGGTAAAATTTTCAGCTTACACAATCCAAAGTATTTCTCCAAACCTTCAAAATTCTCTGTTATGATGATCGGATGATACAATGGATAGCGGCAGTATTTGTTCGTCCACGGATACAGCGACGTAAAATCAACGTATTTGATCTTTTCTCCATCCTTCACTTTATAGTGTAATTTTGTGGCATCGGTTCTTCCTCCCTGAAGTTAGAAATCACAAAAACGTTTGTGAATTACAAGAGAACCGATATTAAGGGAAAAAACGGAAAAGAAATTCGTGTTATAAGTTTCCAATAGAAGAGTATACAATATACAACTGAATGTAGAAATGTTTTTTTTTCCTAATTGCAAATATACCTTAAAAATATCTACCTGAAATGCGTCACGAGGGTCTAGTCTCTCCACAACATCCAGAGACTCTGCAAAAGCTTTGAAATGATCGTCTGAACTGAGCTGACTAGTGAAATCATGTTCCCAGATTCGTCGATAGCCATAACCAAGATCCCTTATAATTCGCTCTCTCTTTTTACTGATCACATACAATTCCTGCATCGACTGCTTGGTAAGAGATGTTTTTGTTTCGGTCCTTTCATTAGGAAAACATTTTTTACACCCATGCCAGTGACACTGAAACGAGTTTAATATATCGTTCATTGCGACTAGTTTTTGTGAAAAGGTGTTTGGTAAAAAAGGTTTTTTTCAAACAATGTTTCGACATATATGCATAGGTATGTTATGACTGTATTAAAATAGAAAGGTATGCGTTTTTTATATAATGAACGTTTGTTGAAAAAAGGTGTTTTTCAAGTAATGTTTCGAGATATAATGCGCACGGTTTTCAGCAGAAAGTTGTGTCTAATTACGCATTTACTCATTACGCGTTACGAAACTTTTTTCCATCAAGATGTGTCCAATCACGCGTTACCTCATTACGCGTTACTTAACTTTTATTCCATCTTAACGCGTACTTAAGTAGCGCGCGCGGCGGCGGCGTTTCCTACGATAACATTGTGGAAATATTGTCAACACTTACCCCTAAAAATTCAAACACCTCATTAGTCTCTTTGCAGTAGCCGTCAACGTGGAACTTGGTTCCTGGGATGCTGTACTCTCCACCGTTCAATGCATGTTGAATGAATGTGTTTTCTCTTTTCATTAACCATTCTAACCACACAATAGAACTCCAGCTGTAGTTATACCTCTTTGTATAACCTTCCGATGGTACATGTGCCAGTGGACTCCTGACAAATTTTTTCTGTCCGAATTTCATCCGTGGATTCTCGGAGAGGTAAAGTTCAGACGGCTTCCAAGCGTTGTTAAGCAAAACATCGAACCCTTTTTCCGTGAACCTTATAGGTTTTCTTTCTATATCATCCGTCCCTTCGGTCATTACTTCTATTTCATACTGTTCACTCAAAAACTTTGTTTTGTAAATGCCCATACATACACTTGCAATCGTGATGTAATCCAAAACATCGACGCCTGGATGGTGTATGTTCTCCTTTCCCCCGGTTTTAAGATTCACATTAGAACTACCTGTAACGTGCAACATTAAGTCTCGAAATTTCAGGATTCCTTCCCGCAAGATGGTTGTATCACTGCAACAATATTCCTTCATTTCTTTCGCAAAATCAAACACTTCATCGGTTTTCGATTGGTACCATTCGAGAAAGTCTGTTCTGTCTTCTTTACTCATGTAGTCACATCCATAATATTTAACATGGGGAAAAGATCCTACATAGTCTTGATTTTGTTTTGTATTGAAAAAAGGGGGAAGTAACCTTTTTTCAACTCCGTCAGCCCAAACGCTTTAGGAATTTTAGACAATTTCATAGGTAAGAAATTCAACGAGTCCAGAACTTTGATGTTTAATCCCCGCCCTACCAACATGTACATGATTTTTGTACCATTGAAGATGATTTCCGGACGAATAGAATTCGAAATGAGCCAGTCGATCAAGAAATAATTATCGTATCCAGATCCATTATGAGACAAGACGATACCGTTTTTGTACTGCTCCGAGAATATTGTCCTACAGAATGCGTCAGTGGCGTTGTCACCACTGAAAATTCTTTCTCTAAAACCGCAGGTGTTTTTACATGGATCTTTCTTGAATGTATTTTGTTCTTTTTGATCGCAGAACGAACAACGAACACCACAGATGTTACATCGTGGTTCGTCAGACAAGTGTTTCTCTTTACATTGATCACATGCCGTTTGCATGCAAATAAAGTTCACTCTGTGTTCTCTCGATCCACACCAAGACTTGCAACAGTTCTCACAGAGTCTACAAAATCTACACGGTTCGTCTTTTCCACTACAATTTACACATCTAGCGTTGGGCGGGCGATACCCAATGTCACATTGTAGTATCGAGTCTTGTGTGGTTTTGCAGTCGAAAAAAATCATTAATTTATCAGTGTTTTTAGTGTTAACCGATCTCTGATAACACAAATGTTCGTCAGACTGATACTCCATTTCCATTCGCCACACTGATGAAGTTCGGGAGGACGATGTTCTCGTTCTAACACCTTTTTACACGTTTTACATTGGTATCTTTTTTCACATTCCGAGTATGCAGGTCCTTTCTTTGCCTGTTTTCTTTCAACGTGTCTCAGAAAACATTCGAACGACCTACATGTTCTGAAACATACCCGACAAGACAATGAATTGTTGGTTAAAAGACATTCCGAACTACAACAGACGGTACAGTTACTTTCACAGGAATGTTTGTCCTTGTGGCTGTAGGGTTTCAGACAGTTTTCACAGAAGTAGTTATTTGCAAAAAAAGCGCTAATATTAACGATTGCGGCAAAATGCGCATTGTCATCTGTTTCCACTAAGTACAGAAAGACTTTTTTCCTCCCCGGTTTGTTTTCGCCGACACGAATGAATTTATTCCCCATTTTTGCCGAAATCACCAATATTTGCAAGTCTAGAAGCTGTTCGAAATGTTCTATTTCGTTGATATTGCACGGTTTCTCGGTGCTCACCTCTGCTAATTCACAAAGACGTTTGGCAAAACTAGAACAGTCTTTTCTATTCCTATCCATTACGTGTTTGTAATACCACATTGGTAGCGATTTGTGCTTTAATACTTTATCGGCCATTTTACTACTGTCGTTTTCTGTTAACGTTTGCCATTCCAGAGAAGATACCATGCGACATGTTTTCAAGAAACAGACAGATATGGACATAGGCATGCACATAGTTTTACTAGGCATACTGACGATGGAGCGCTTCCGAATTAAACTATTGTTTTCACCTGTTAACTTTGTGATACGTAATCTGCCCCCACCGGACGGTATGTCTATTCGGCCGACCGTGACTGAAAAACTGTCATCAACGGGTAATTCTTCGTTGCTCTGCAAAACTTTACCTATTTCATCCATCACGGTGGAAGCGTTCATTTTATCCAGCTCTTGCAAAGGTACTACTATTGGGTCCGTCAACGCATTATGTTCGATAATGACTCGTGCCAAACTGTTATCTTGTGCACCTTCGCGGACCTGATCGAGTACTTCACTGAATATTCTGTACAAATCGTCTGTAATTTCCGTTAGCTTCTTCTGCTGTAACTGATCTGTGAATTTCACGTCATACGTAATATCTACAGCTCCGTTTTTAGCATATGTTCTCTCTCTTTTCTTACTCAATGTGTGCATTTTAGGATTGTTGTCACCAGTTCCGTATTGATCGAGAGAATCGAAAGCGCTATCAGAGGTCAATCGTGCTTTTTTATGTGGTAGTACATCATCGGCGGTCTCGACAATTGCTGCGTCTTCACTTACTGTAGCTTGTTCGCCGTCATATGAAATATGACGTTTTCCATTTGTAATCCTACCACTGCTACCTTTTCCATGTATATCTATCCCATCTCTCGTGTTTGAGTTATGCTCATCAAGTAAACTCAAGTCGAAAGACGCGATGGTTTCGTGATCGAGTTCATGTACCTGACAGGTTTCTTGTGAATCGAAAGTCTGGTCACACCATGTGCATCTAAAAGAGGCATTTATTTGGCTTCTCAAGTAGTTCACCCTGCGCTGAACGTAAGGATCGTTTTCTAATCCATATGTGTGAATAAATGCCAGTAACTGATTCAGCGAGGTAAAACAGTTTATTATTTCCGTGAAAACATCCATCTAAAAGATATATTCAAATACAAAAGTAAGTTCTCTTAAAAGAACGACAGACGACGCTCATCTTTAGGGTGAATGCATTAAGTTACAGGGAGTAGTGTTCAGAAATTGTAAAATGAGATCGGTGCCTTTAGGAAAGAAAAGCGGTATATTCTAAATACTTCTCATGACATTTTTAGGGTCTCATATGCATTTACATCACATCCATCTTCTAAAAAAGGAAACCATTCAGTAACTCATGTACGTCGACAGACGTAAAAGATAGAAAAAATACAAACTAAAATTTTTTTTTCTAAACAGGAAACCACTCGGGATCTCATGTTTATCGACAGATGTCACTCATCCATAGTGTGAATGTATTAAATCAGAGGGAGTCTTGTGGTGTTCAGAAATTGTACAATAAGATCGGTGCCTTTAGAAAAAGAAAAGCAGTATATTCTAAGTACATTTGCATGACAGTTTGTTTTTGTCTCATATGCATTTTACATTCCTCCATCCTCTCATTTTTTTAGGATATATTTATACTTAGACAGAAAGAAAAAAAAAAACACTTTCAATCTCTTTTATTTCAAATATCCACACTCCCTAAACATCTTTCAACATAAAAAAACTCACAACCCACAATATAAAAGTATAACAATACAAATAAAAAAACACGAATGATTATGACGCAGAGATGACCACCCCCCACCCTCACTACCACACATCGAAAAATCATTTAAAAAGTTATCTTCGAAATAAAAATTTACCTATTTACCATACCGAATATGGAAAACTAGATCCAGTGAATGAGTACTTGTACAAACAAACTGAGAAAAATATTAATCAGTAAAATTTTGAAAAAAATGGATCTGTTGAAGGCAGATCCAGAAAAACCGTTTCGTACATAGTAAATTCTAATATCTGTAAGTCTGAATTGAACACATCTCGTGTTTAAAACAAAGTGTGATAATACTTAATACATGTAAAATAACAATAATGAGAACAAAAGTGTCATAATACTTAATGTAAAAAAATATCACAATAAGACAAAGATTCTAACTTAATACAACCAAGAATGAACAACCAAGAAAATGAAAAACAAACAAAGTATCAGTGATCCTAACAATCGGATAGTTAGTAAAATATTCATTACAAAACCAAAATAATATTTAAAAGTTACCTTTTGTGTACATAACAGGTAAATATTACATTCAAGACGAAAGTAATTACTTTTTTATTTAAAACTTTACTTAATTAAAACAGCAAAAATCGTACTAATAAAGGTTATGTGAAATTTGTAACCAAAGGTTTAAAAAACATATTAAGTCAATTAACTATCCGATTATTATGAGCAGTGACAGTACAATCTTTCATGGTGTATGTAAGTCCGGGGATGACAAGGTCCTCTGCAGAGGGGCCCTGCTCCCCGGTGTCTCCAGCATCTGGAGGAAGTTTCTCCTTGCCATCCTCTTCCTCCTCCTGCCCCTGAAGCACGTGTACAGGTAGTATGTTACACCTGTAACAACTACTCCTGTTACTGCAGACAAGACTTTGTCTAGAAAAAATAAACAGCTATTATATACACATTTTTACTGAATAAAAAGATTTTACAACAGATATTTTTAAGGGATCAACCATCTAACTTGAAAGGGGTTTTTTTGGTTTTTGTTTTCCGGACATAAAAAATTTTTTTCCATCAAAGCGAAAAAACAGATTTTTTAACTTTCCGGCGCTTTGCGCCCGAAATTTTTTTCAAAATTTAATATGAAGTTATAAGGTTAAAATAGCCTTCAGAATATTTTTTCTCCTGTTTTGAATCAAATTATTTTTTTCAAAATTTGGAATCAGAATTTTTTTAGATAAAAACCATAGCCCCCTCCCCATTCAAGTTAAATGGTCGTTCCCTTGGATGAAACAATAAAAACGTTGTTTCTCTGTAATCATTTACTTGGTACTGTGTCTGGTAGTGCTTCAACTCTTAAGCATTATGCGTGAGACTCTTTTATGATGCCTTTTCTTTTGTCACCTCATATGTTTACGGGTAAGATTTATTTTTCAATCTAAATATCTTTCAATACTTTAATGTGTGTGTGTGTGTGCGGGCCACAGCTTAATTGATGATTTTTTTCTACATTTTCGCATTTAAATACCTCTTTAATTTTACATGATCTACTTAGTCTGTTCTGTTATCAACATATTTGAAAACTAAAAAGTATCTGATGGACAAAGATGGGGGTGTCACTACCAATATAGCGGTATATACACCAGTACTCGCCCTAAATAGCTGTCAAACTATTGAGTAGGTAATTTCTACATCTAATATATCAATGGGTAGCAATTCTTACAGGATTGTAATTTTCTGATGAAGTAAATAATGTGGAAGATTTCCAGCTGAGAAAAGTTCGAATCAAGTGCTCAGATTAATGTCAGATTAATATACGGCAGGAAACGAATGTGAACGGGTCAAGATTTTTATCCATTTCTATATGAAAGGGTAGGATTTTCTTCATGTATCACTATATGAATGCGGTGTTTTTTTGTCAAATCCTGCTCGCCTTTGTACCTAATTTGAACTGAAGCGATCTCCCGTGAATATATTAAGAAAAACAACTTATAAAAATAACTTCACACCTAAAAAGTCCATAATGCCAGTCGTCGGAGGAGGAGAGGATGGACAAGGTGTAGGATCCGTCTGCTTCTCGTGGTTCACTGTCTCACCCTCATCAATGTTGTCATCTGGTTGCAAAAGGTCTGCAATTGGAAGATTGATAAAATGTCTAAGAGATTAAATACTCTTCATTTATTTTAATTACATACCCTTTCTTT
>JAOXYJ010000002.1:395692-417178 GCA_028566555.1 Lithophaga nigra
AACGTCAGGAATATGTGCATAAATCTGCCAAGTGTATTGAAAAATTGAAAGTGTATATTAACAAATTGGAAATTCAAAGTATTAAAGTTGCTAGTGCTTTAGAGGAGGATCAGACTAGAACAGCAGACCAGTTAGCAGATGAAGACTGCAAGTTATGTTCAGATGCAACAGACTGTTATTTGGAACTAGAGAACTTCAAAGAAAGGTTAGTCGATTATATCAAATTAGAAAGTACAGAAAATGTAGAGAAAGTCAATCCGTTAGATTTGGTTCAACTTCAGAAAGAAATGAAAGACATAGTACAAACACAATTGAAACAACAAGAAGAATTCATAAAGAGTCAACAAAAGACCGAAAGTGCGGAAACAAATGTGAAATTACCTAAAATTGATATTATTTCCTTTAATGGAGACAAGACAAAATGGAATGAGTTCTGGGATTCTTTCGAATCTACCATTGATAAAAACAAAAAGCTTTCGAGTATAGATAAATTTAATTATTTGAAAAGTAAATTAGTAGCTGACGCAAAATATGCAATATCTGGATTGAATGTGTCTCATGAAAACTATATAGTGGCAGTAAATATTCTTAAAGAAAGGTTTGGAAATGCTCAAGATGTGATTGATCTGCATTACTGTGAAATGATAAATTTGCAATGCCCTTTGAACAAAACATCGTCACTGAGATTATTCATAGATAAAGTAAACCGTCATTTAAGAAGCCTAGAAGTACTGAAACAAAGTGTAGACCAAGATATATTTGTGTCAATGGTGCGTTCAAAATTACCACAGGAAGTGATGCTACAACTTGAAATTCAGAAAGGAACTAAAGAAAAATGGTGTGTGCGGTCTTTATGTGACAAATTGAAGGATTATATAGTGGCTAGAGAAAAGTCAGACAAAAGAGATGTTTCAAACAATCGCCAATATAGTCAAAACCATAACGGAGCAAAGTCGTCAAAACAAAATCCGTTTCAAGGAAATATGTCTAAATTCCAAAACGGATCACGTCAGTTTCAACACAGAAGTTCAGCTGAAGCACTTGTAGTGTCAGGAAATGATAATTCGAAGAGTTCATGTTATTTTGACAAGTGCAGATATTGTCAAGGAAATCATTGGAGTGATGAATGCACTAAATTCAAAACCATTGATGAAAGGAAAGCTCAACTGAAAGGGTGTTGTTACAAGTGTTTACGTAAGGGACATAAATCATCTGATTGTAAAAAAGGAAAAATATGTGTGCATTGTGGTGTTTTGAATAGTCACCACCGAAGCTTGTGTCCGAAAAGGTTTGGATCCGGATCAACGAGTGTTCATTTTAGTGATGAACATGTTAATTCCTCTAGTGGTTTAAGTAGTGACAATGAACAATCACTAACAAGTGTAAGTGAAAATACAGAAACTGCATCTGAAAATGTGTTTATATCTTCTGGTGAAATTGTTCTTATGCAGACCGCCAAAGTTGAAGTGAAAAATCCTAATGATTCTTTAAAACAAACAACTAGATTGTTGTTTGACACCGGATCTCAAAGAACCTACATTTCACAAGAGTTAGCATCAAAGTTGAAACTGAATTCTAAAAGAGATGAGGAAATTACTCTAGTTACGTTTGGAAGTGAAAAGACCAGAACTGTAAAAACTGCATCAACTAGTTTATGTATCCAATTGAATAACGGAAAAGTGTTGAAAATTTCAGCTAACATTGTTCCAGTTATCAGTGGAACTGTTCAACGGAGACGACTAGATAAAGCCTCGATTGAAAATGTGAGACATTTTGTGAAAGACGTGGAATTAGCAGATGATATTCCAACGCAAGGTGAAACATCTACTATAGATTTGTTAATTGGAAATGATCACTATTTTGATTTCATTCTTGCACAAAGGATTGAAATTCAACCAGGCCTGTATCTACTTGCTTCTAAGTTAGGATGGATTATCACAGGAAGAACGAAAGAAAATGGTTATTTACAAGATGATAGTGAGAGTAGTTTTTTGATAATGTCACACATAGGATCAAAGGTACCAGAGACTGATGCATGTATAATGTCAGTTCCTGACGTAACAGATCTGTGGAAATTGGAGTCAATTGGAATAAGTGACGACAATAACTCGACAGAAGACTCTAGAGTCTTAGAAATGTTCAAGGAAACAATGGAATATTCAAATGGCAGGTACTACGTGAAATGGCCATGGAAGAATGAACATGTTGACTTACCTGTAAATAGAGAATTAGCTTTGTCCCGCTTAAAGTCGTGCTTAGCCAGGATGAAAAAGAAACCAGAGTTACTTGAAAAATACAATTCTGTAATCGAAGATCAACTGGAAAAAGGTATAGTGGAAAAAGTGGAAGAACAAAACACACAGGGAATGAGACATTATATTCCACATCATCCTGTTATAACGCCAAACAAAACAACCACGAAGTTGAGGATAGTGTATGATGCGTCTGCAAAACCAAATAGTGAAGTCAATAGTCTGAACGAGTGCTTATATCGTGGACCAGTTCTTTTAAGGAATCTATGTGGAATATTTATGAGATTTCGTTTGAATCAGATTGGAATTGTTGCAGATATAGAAAAGGCATTTCTCCAGATCGGATTGCAGGAGAGTGATCGTGATGTGACACGATTTCTTTGGCTAAAGAATTACAAAGATGGATATGTTGCCGGTGATAATATTCAAGAATACAGATTTTGTAGAGTTCCTTTTGGAATTATATCAAGTCCTTTTCTATTAGCAGCTACAATAGAAAGTCATTTAGACACATACAAATCAACTATAGCAGAAAAGGTAAAGGATAATATTTATGTTGATAATTTGATCTCTGGTTGCACATCAGTAGCTGAAGCATTAGAATTTTATTCAGAAGCTAAACAAATATTTCATGATGCCTCAATGAATTTAAGAGAATGGGTTTCAAGCAGTCGTGTATTTAATGAAGTATTGCCGACCAAAGACAGGACAGATGTATTTGAAACTTATGTATTGGGTTATCTCTGGAATACTGACCTCGATGCCATATATGTGAAATCAGCCAAAAACATGATTTATTCTGGAATTTCAACAAAGAGGAAAACATTGAGTGAATTAGCAGAAGTATTTGATCCTTTGGGTTTTTTATCGCCTGTTGTAGTCAGTGGCAAAATCTTTCTTCAAGACTTATGGAAAAGGAATTTAAAATGGGATGATGAGCTGTGTGGAGATGATAAGTTGGAATGGATTCGTATAAGTACCGAATTAAAGAAGGTTTCAGAAGTCTCTATCCCAAGATTCATAGGATTAGTTGCCAACAACAAGGATGTGAAATACAAGTTGTTATGCTTTTGTGATGCATCGAAAAGAGCCTATTCGACTGCGATTTATCTTCATCAATCGTGCGGAGATGCCACAACATGTAACTTAATTTTTTCAAAATCAAGACTAGCCCCTATAAAGGGTATGACGATTCCGAGGTTGGAACTGATGGCAGTTCTCATTGGAGTTAGAAGTCTGGAGTTTGTTAAAAAGGAATTAAAACTTGTGACAAATAAGACGTTTCTATGGACCGATTCACAATGTGTATTAAATTGGCTATCAACGACAAAAAGTCTCAAAGTTTTCGTTGAAAATAGAGTTCAGGAAATCAAAAGCAATAAAGACATTAAGTTCATGCATGTGTCGACAAAAGAGAATCCAGCAGACATTGCAACGCGTGGAACGTCGATACAAAGCCTCAGAAGTAATCAACTTTGGTGGCACGGTCCTAGTTGGCTGCAACAAGACGAGAGTACATGGAAAAAGAATCATAATGGTGAGGTTGATATTCAGCAAGTTAATGACCAATTCAAAAATGAACTTAAAACAAGTGGAAGCCATAAAGAAAGTGCATTTGTTAGTGAAAATGGTGAGGAGAACGTGAGTAGTGGAATGCCCTACAACATAGATATCAAACAATTCTCATCATACCATAAACTCATTCGAGTTACTGCATGGATTGAAAGATTCATTTCTAAGATCAAAAAGATTCCCTCGAATTGTGAGAAATATTTATCCGCTAACGAAATCAAGAAAGCTGAGGAAAAGTGGATTCAATGTGTTCAAAAGAAGAGATTTGCCGATGTATTCCACTCCATTAACACAGGTCAGAAAAACAATTTAAAAGTTCAATTAGGAGTTTTCTTGGATAAAGATAATCTATTGCGTTGTAAAGGAAGATTTGAAAATATAGAGGTCAGTGAGTGTGCTAAATATCCTATTCTACTTCCTCGTGGGGAGGATTTCACCCGACTTCTTGTTGAAAAAACTCACAAGGAACTCTTTCACAGTGGCGTTTCTCATACATTGTGTAGAATTAGGAACACATTTTGGATTCCACAAGGAAGAGCTACTATTAGACAAATACTAAGACATTGTAGAACATGCAAAAGATTTGAAGGTGGTCCTTTCAAAATGCCAAATATGGCTCCATTTCCAAAGACAAGAGTTTCTAGAAGTTTGCCCTTTCAGAGAACTGGTCTTGATTACCTTGGTCCAGTTTATGTGAAAGATGGCAGTATAATGAAGAAAAGATGGATTTGTTTATTTACATGTTTTGTGACGAGGGCCATACATCTGGAAATTGTGAATGACATGACTACTGAAGAATTCATTTGTGCATTTCGTAGATTTGTATCAACTAGAGGAACTCCAAGTGAAGTTATTAGTGATAATGCTTCTCAGTTTAAGCTAGGAAGTGCAACCATAAAATCGGTATGGGAAAATACAATTCTGAAAAGTGAAATAGTACAAAGCTACATGTCCAGTTGTGGAATTTCATGGAAATTTATAACAGAACTTGCCCCGTGGATGGGTGGATTCTATGAGCGATTAGTTGGTTTGGTGAAACGTTGTCTAAGAAAAACATTAAGAAAACGTTCCATTTCAGATGTTCAGTTATTGACCCTGTTGAAAGAAATAGAAGCCGTGCTGAATTCCAGACCATTAGTTTATGTTGATGAAGAACTAAAATCAGAAACGACGTTAACTCCAAATCATTTTCTTGCAATTAATTCACAAAATGGAATTTCTAATGTTGATTATGATATAAAAGACCCTTCTTACAAAACATGTGAAACATCATCAGACAAACTGAAGAAACTGTGGCGAAAAGGACAAAACATATTAGATTTATTTTGGAAATCCTGGAGAGAAGAATATCTTCTCAGTTTAAGAGAAAGAAAACAAGTGGACCTAAAGAGTGGCAGAATAAAGTCTGCAATATCTCCAAGTATTGGGAGTGTAGTAATTATAAAGGAAGATTTACCCAGAGGAATGTGGAAAATGGGGAGGATTGTTAATTTGATTCAAAGTAATGATGACCAATTGAGATCTGCTAAAGTGAGACTAGCTAATGGAAATGTAATTGGTCGTCCACTTAATTTGTTATATCCATTAGAAGTAGATGGAGATTCAAACGATGATGCTAACTCACAACACTTGGAGTTACTCCCACAAGAAAGGGAAAACTCAAGACCTATCAGGAAATCAGCAGAGATTGCCAAAAAGAAATTTCAAGAATGGGATTTATAATCGATATACGTGTTATGCTATTTATATGTGTACATAGTTATATTTAGAAATAATTTAAGTGAATAGAGTTTACCGAAATGTTATATTGTGTTCAACGGAGCATTAACTTTACATTGTGTTCAACGGAGCATTCTATATCTATTATTTTAAACGGAGCTTGAATTTGCACGATTTTTTCATTCAGTTTCCCAGTAGTTGTATATAAACCGATCCATTGAATATAAATCTTTATTCTGATAGTAATTGTTGCCACGATGTATACCTGTTTGATTTGCTATAAAGAATACAAATACGAAAGAAATCTTGTACGCCATATCAAAGAACACCATGCTGGTCTTGAATCCTATTACTGCACAGAAGAAAACTGCAGCTCAACTTTTATTAGAAGGGGTTATTTGTTTGTGCATCTCACTTCCATCCATGGAATCGAAGAAGAGTTAGCCAGATCGAAATCTATATCTGCAGAAAGAAGGTCTAATGATAAGCAAAGTCAGCAGTACTACGATGATGTGAGTGATGACGATACCATCCTTGATCTTCTGAACGAAGCCATTGAAAAAGAAAGACAGATAGGTGTACCATCTATGGATATAGACGAATTTTTGAACAGTCTAGAAAACATCAGTGACGATGAAATGAATACATCTACAGCAACAACTACAGATAAGAATGATGACGAGCAGACCACAGATGTGAATTCGATTATCACGGATAGTGCTGATAAAGTTTCTAGCTCATCAGATGACATTTCTGATTACTGTAACCAGGACAGTGAATCTACTATAGACATTACCAATAATGAAAGTGATGTAATTGTTATTAGTGATGAGGACGACGATGATATAAATGACGAAAGATCTTTGGTAACCATCGGAAATTCGACAATCCAGCAGACGGTGATACTAACTTTTCAAAGGACGCTTTCAACTGTTGATGGACAAATCTATGTGTCAGACATTAATATGGAACAGGACTTTTACGAACATGTAATACAGTGAATATGATGTTATACTTTGAGTGGGGAGTGTCGCGAAGCGATATCATCTATTGAACTGATTACTGTTATATATATCACCTTTTGTTCATAAGTTATTTAAAGGTCAATTCATTGTTTAAATTTAACTCCTTTCATTGTTATGAACTCTTTTCATGTTATTTTTTGCTCACTAACTATAATTTCGTATTGGTCCATATTATTTTAATGTATATATTTGAGATATACAAGGATACATTAAAGCTGACCAGTCAGTTAATGTAAATTTTAGTGTGAAATGGATGACTGGGAGTCACAAATAGATGAAGCATGATCCATGCACTGAATTCGTTTGAGTTGCCAGCAGGACAAAATCAGTCTGCATGTACCAGAACATTATGAAATTCGGCCTGACCTTCCTGTTTTTTATGCACGTGAGGCCATAATGCATCGTTTTATTGGTTGAATTTGCAATACTTTGCTCTTGTACCATATATAAAATTGCAAAGGAATATAAGTGATGAAGTTGAAAACAAATGTCCATGTCTTTGTTGTATAATGGAAAACAAGTGTGGAAGGCACATGTACATGTACAAAAGTGGAAGAACTTTCATATGTCTTCCCCTCTGCATCCACTTTCAACAATTCTATGAATTCTCTTCTTGTGATCAAAACAGAACTCATTTGGAACCCGTAAATGCCAGTTCTGAAGAGAGTGCTGTTACTTTAGCTGAAACTGCTTCTGCATCATTCCCACTAGAAACTTGCCCTGGTGCAGAAACTGATTCATCCTGTGTTTCTGTGAGGATTTTGCGTCCCACGAAGATGAAGCAGGAAAAGAGGAGTAGGTAGGTAGTCATATCTACTATTAATCACAAAGTAAACGATGAAATAAACGAAACCTCATTCAAACATTCAAGCTTCTACTATATGTGTATTAGATGTTATCAACTTCATCATTTATATCATTTGCTGTCATATGTACATATAATCTCACTGTATTTTCTTATTCATAAGTTGTTTTCATACAATTAATACATTAATGTTTTGTGATAAAACTTTATTATTAAATTAATCATACATCAAGGTACATGTTGATTTAATAATTGCTGTATTTTCAAAAAAGGTAAATGACAAACCAATTCAATTAATTACACACCACAGGCCCTATGTTCATCACTTACTCAGCGCAGTATTTGCATTATCTTGTTTATGTCATAATATTAACATAACTATTTCCAAATTAACAATTAAATTTTTCTTTCGGAAAAATATATTAAATATATTAAAACCATCAAACCAGAGGCAACAGGTTTAACGCTCTTTTTTATAATGCATTTGGAACATTTGTACTCGGGTCCGACATACATGTACCAGAATATGTCATCAAAAGGAAATCTTAATTTGCTTCATTCAGCTGTATCTACACTTTAAACAAATTCTATAGCTGTGTCTATATGTAAAGCCTTGAGCTTATATTTCTGAAAGTTACTACACCTTACTGGAAACAAGCAGCCAACATCAGTTCACCACTGCAAATGGGAAACTTTACCGACAGTTTATAACCAGTCTAGAAAACGTATCTGTCCATGTTCAAGACCTTATTAATCAAACTTTCATATTTTCAAAGAAGACTCACCGGATACAGTCCAACTGCAAGATTGTATATCGAACCTTCTGAAATCATGACTGTCGCGAAGCGATATCATCTATTGAACTGATTACTGTTATATATATCACCTTTTGTTCACAAGTTATTTAAAGGTCAATTCATTGTTTAAATTTAACTCCTTTCATTGTTATGAACTCTTTTCATGTTATTTTTTGCTCCTTTGATTATATTAAGGCTCCTGTAATTATTTAATATTGTCTTAAATGCTCCTCTCATTATTTAATGTGCTCCTTTCATTGTTTGACGTTTGATATATAAAGTCACTGAATGTTTCATTTAAAAAAGGGCATAATAAGAGCATAAGGAGATACTTTCGGATATATTATGTGCATATGATGTGTTGTGATGATATATTGATAATGATGGAATAAATTATGGAGAAAGTATAGCGAGTTTTCAATACTGCCAAAAAATATAAATTCAAATGATTGTGTAACAAGGACTTCACAACATTTTTTGGTGCCGGAACCCGGGAGTGAGTAATTCTGTGCAATTAAAACAAATACAAGATGACGACTTTGAGTCATATGAAAGGTGTTAGAACCAGATATAGGAATACATTATTTACAGAAATGCAAGAAGGAAATTCAATTCTACAAAAGGAAATTTCTAATTCGCAACGTCAGGAATATGTGCATAAATCTGCCAAGTGTATTGAAAAATTGAAAGTGTATATTAACAAATTGGAAATTCAAAGTATTAAAGTTGCTAGTGCTTTAGAGGAGGATCAGACTAGAACAGCAGACCAGTTAGCAGATGAAGACTGCAAGTTATGTTCAGATGCAACAGACTGTTATTTGGAACTAGAGAACTTCAAAGAAAGGTTAGTCGATTATATCAAATTAGAAAGTACAGAAAATGTAGAGAAAGTCAATCCGTTAGATTTGGTTCAACTTCAGAAAGAAATGAAAGACATAGTACAAACACAATTGAAACAACAAGAAGAATTCATAAAGAGTCAACAAAAGACCGAAAGTGCGGAAACAAATGTGAAATTACCTAAAATTGATATTATTTCCTTTAATGGAGACAAGACAAAATGGAATGAGTTCTGGGATTCTTTCGAATCTACCATTGATAAAAACAAAAAGCTTTCGAGTATAGATAAATTTAATTATTTGAAAAGTAAATTAGTAGCTGACGCAAAATATGCAATATCTGGATTGAATGTGTCTCATGAAAACTATATAGTGGCAGTAAATATTCTTAAAGAAAGGTTTGGAAATGCTCAAGATGTGATTGATCTGCATTACTGTGAAATGATAAATTTGCAATGCCCTTTGAACAAAACATCGTCACTGAGATTATTCATAGATAAAGTAAACCGTCATTTAAGAAGCCTAGAAGTACTGAAACAAAGTGTAGACCAAGATATATTTGTGTCAATGGTGCGTTCAAAATTACCACAGGAAGTGATGCTACAACTTGAAATTCAGAAAGGAACTAAAGAAAAATGGTGTGTGCGGTCTTTATGTGACAAATTGAAGGATTATATAGTGGCTAGAGAAAAGTCAGACAAAAGAGATGTTTCAAACAATCGCCAATATAGTCAAAACCATAACGGAGCAAAGTCGTCAAAACAAAATCCGTTTCAAGGAAATATGTCTAAATTCCAAAACGGATCACGTCAGTTTCAACACAGAAGTTCAGCTGAAGCACTTGTAGTGTCAGGAAATGATAATTCGAAGAGTTCATGTTATTTTGACAAGTGCAGATATTGTCAAGGAAATCATTGGAGTGATGAATGCACTAAATTCAAAACCATTGATGAAAGGAAAGCTCAACTGAAAGGGTGTTGTTACAAGTGTTTACGTAAGGGACATAAATCATCTGATTGTAAAAAAGGAAAAATATGTGTGCATTGTGGTGTTTTGAATAGTCACCACCGAAGCTTGTGTCCGAAAAGGTTTGGATCCGGATCAACGAGTGTTCATTTTAGTGATGAACATGTTAATTCCTCTAGTGGTTTAAGTAGTGACAATGAACAATCACTAACAAGTGTAAGTGAAAATACAGAAACTGCATCTGAAAATGTGTTTATATCTTCTGGTGAAATTGTTCTTATGCAGACCGCCAAAGTTGAAGTGAAAAATCCTAATGATTCTTTAAAACAAACAACTAGATTGTTGTTTGACACCGGATCTCAAAGAACCTACATTTCACAAGAGTTAGCATCAAAGTTGAAACTGAATTCTAAAAGAGATGAGGAAATTACTCTAGTTACGTTTGGAAGTGAAAAGACCAGAACTGTAAAAACTGCATCAACTAGTTTATGTATCCAATTGAATAACGGAAAAGTGTTGAAAATTTCAGCTAACATTGTTCCAGTTATCAGTGGAACTGTTCAACGGAGACGACTAGATAAAGCCTCGATTGAAAATGTGAGACATTTTGTGAAAGACGTGGAATTAGCAGATGATATTCCAACGCAAGGTGAAACATCTACTATAGATTTGTTAATTGGAAATGATCACTATTTTGATTTCATTCTTGCACAAAGGATTGAAATTCAACCAGGCCTGTATCTACTTGCTTCTAAGTTAGGATGGATTATCACAGGAAGAACGAAAGAAAATGGTTATTTACAAGATGATAGTGAGAGTAGTTTTTTGATAATGTCACACATAGGATCAAAGGTACCAGAGACTGATGCATGTATAATGTCAGTTCCTGACGTAACAGATCTGTGGAAATTGGAGTCAATTGGAATAAGTGACGACAATAACTCGACAGAAGACTCTAGAGTCTTAGAAATGTTCAAGGAAACAATGGAATATTCAAATGGCAGGTACTACGTGAAATGGCCATGGAAGAATGAACATGTTGACTTACCTGTAAATAGAGAATTAGCTTTGTCCCGCTTAAAGTCGTGCTTAGCCAGGATGAAAAAGAAACCAGAGTTACTTGAAAAATACAATTCTGTAATCGAAGATCAACTGGAAAAAGGTATAGTGGAAAAAGTGGAAGAACAAAACACACAGGGAATGAGACATTATATTCCACATCATCCTGTTATAACGCCAAACAAAACAACCACGAAGTTGAGGATAGTGTATGATGCGTCTGCAAAACCAAATAGTGAAGTCAATAGTCTGAACGAGTGCTTATATCGTGGACCAGTTCTTTTAAGGAATCTATGTGGAATATTTATGAGATTTCGTTTGAATCAGATTGGAATTGTTGCAGATATAGAAAAGGCATTTCTCCAGATCGGATTGCAGGAGAGTGATCGTGATGTGACACGATTTCTTTGGCTAAAGAATTACAAAGATGGATATGTTGCCGGTGATAATATTCAAGAATACAGATTTTGTAGAGTTCCTTTTGGAATTATATCAAGTCCTTTTCTATTAGCAGCTACAATAGAAAGTCATTTAGACACATACAAATCAACTATAGCAGAAAAGGTAAAGGATAATATTTATGTTGATAATTTGATCTCTGGTTGCACATCAGTAGCTGAAGCATTAGAATTTTATTCAGAAGCTAAACAAATATTTCATGATGCCTCAATGAATTTAAGAGAATGGGTTTCAAGCAGTCGTGTATTTAATGAAGTATTGCCGACCAAAGACAGGACAGATGTATTTGAAACTTATGTATTGGGTTATCTCTGGAATACTGACCTCGATGCCATATATGTGAAATCAGCCAAAAACATGATTTATTCTGGAATTTCAACAAAGAGGAAAACATTGAGTGAATTAGCAGAAGTATTTGATCCTTTGGGTTTTTTATCGCCTGTTGTAGTCAGTGGCAAAATCTTTCTTCAAGACTTATGGAAAAGGAATTTAAAATGGGATGATGAGCTGTGTGGAGATGATAAGTTGGAATGGATTCGTATAAGTACCGAATTAAAGAAGGTTTCAGAAGTCTCTATCCCAAGATTCATAGGATTAGTTGCCAACAACAAGGATGTGAAATACAAGTTGTTATGCTTTTGTGATGCATCGAAAAGAGCCTATTCGACTGCGATTTATCTTCATCAATCGTGCGGAGATGCCACAACATGTAACTTAATTTTTTCAAAATCAAGACTAGCCCCTATAAAGGGTATGACGATTCCGAGGTTGGAACTGATGGCAGTTCTCATTGGAGTTAGAAGTCTGGAGTTTGTTAAAAAGGAATTAAAACTTGTGACAAATAAGACGTTTCTATGGACCGATTCACAATGTGTATTAAATTGGCTATCAACGACAAAAAGTCTCAAAGTTTTCGTTGAAAATAGAGTTCAGGAAATCAAAAGCAATAAAGACATTAAGTTCATGCATGTGTCGACAAAAGAGAATCCAGCAGACATTGCAACGCGTGGAACGTCGATACAAAGCCTCAGAAGTAATCAACTTTGGTGGCACGGTCCTAGTTGGCTGCAACAAGACGAGAGTACATGGAAAAAGAATCATAATGGTGAGGTTGATATTCAGCAAGTTAATGACCAATTCAAAAATGAACTTAAAACAAGTGGAAGCCATAAAGAAAGTGCATTTGTTAGTGAAAATGGTGAGGAGAACGTGAGTAGTGGAATGCCCTACAACATAGATATCAAACAATTCTCATCATACCATAAACTCATTCGAGTTACTGCATGGATTGAAAGATTCATTTCTAAGATCAAAAAGATTCCCTCGAATTGTGAGAAATATTTATCCGCTAACGAAATCAAGAAAGCTGAGGAAAAGTGGATTCAATGTGTTCAAAAGAAGAGATTTGCCGATGTATTCCACTCCATTAACACAGGTCAGAAAAACAATTTAAAAGTTCAATTAGGAGTTTTCTTGGATAAAGATAATCTATTGCGTTGTAAAGGAAGATTTGAAAATATAGAGGTCAGTGAGTGTGCTAAATATCCTATTCTACTTCCTCGTGGGGAGGATTTCACCCGACTTCTTGTTGAAAAAACTCACAAGGAACTCTTTCACAGTGGCGTTTCTCATACATTGTGTAGAATTAGGAACACATTTTGGATTCCACAAGGAAGAGCTACTATTAGACAAATACTAAGACATTGTAGAACATGCAAAAGATTTGAAGGTGGTCCTTTCAAAATGCCAAATATGGCTCCATTTCCAAAGACAAGAGTTTCTAGAAGTTTGCCCTTTCAGAGAACTGGTCTTGATTACCTTGGTCCAGTTTATGTGAAAGATGGCAGTATAATGAAGAAAAGATGGATTTGTTTATTTACATGTTTTGTGACGAGGGCCATACATCTGGAAATTGTGAATGACATGACTACTGAAGAATTCATTTGTGCATTTCGTAGATTTGTATCAACTAGAGGAACTCCAAGTGAAGTTATTAGTGATAATGCTTCTCAGTTTAAGCTAGGAAGTGCAACCATAAAATCGGTATGGGAAAATACAATTCTGAAAAGTGAAATAGTACAAAGCTACATGTCCAGTTGTGGAATTTCATGGAAATTTATAACAGAACTTGCCCCGTGGATGGGTGGATTCTATGAGCGATTAGTTGGTTTGGTGAAACGTTGTCTAAGAAAAACATTAAGAAAACGTTCCATTTCAGATGTTCAGTTATTGACCCTGTTGAAAGAAATAGAAGCCGTGCTGAATTCCAGACCATTAGTTTATGTTGATGAAGAACTAAAATCAGAAACGACGTTAACTCCAAATCATTTTCTTGCAATTAATTCACAAAATGGAATTTCTAATGTTGATTATGATATAAAAGACCCTTCTTACAAAACATGTGAAACATCATCAGACAAACTGAAGAAACTGTGGCGAAAAGGACAAAACATATTAGATTTATTTTGGAAATCCTGGAGAGAAGAATATCTTCTCAGTTTAAGAGAAAGAAAACAAGTGGACCTAAAGAGTGGCAGAATAAAGTCTGCAATATCTCCAAGTATTGGGAGTGTAGTAATTATAAAGGAAGATTTACCCAGAGGAATGTGGAAAATGGGGAGGATTGTTAATTTGATTCAAAGTAATGATGACCAATTGAGATCTGCTAAAGTGAGACTAGCTAATGGAAATGTAATTGGTCGTCCACTTAATTTGTTATATCCATTAGAAGTAGATGGAGATTCAAACGATGATGCTAACTCACAACACTTGGAGTTACTCCCACAAGAAAGGGAAAACTCAAGACCTATCAGGAAATCAGCAGAGATTGCCAAAAAGAAATTTCAAGAATGGGATTTATAATCGATATACGTGTTATGCTATTTATATGTGTACATAGTTATATTTAGAAATAATTTAAGTGAATAGAGTTTACCGAAATGTTATATTGTGTTCAACGGAGCATTAACTTTACATTGTGTTCAACGGAGCATTCTATATCTATTATTTTAAACGGAGCTTGAATTTGCACGATTTTTTCATTCAGTTTCCCAGTAGTTGTATATAAACCGATCCATTGAATATAAATCTTTATTCTGATAGTAATTGTTGCCACGATGTATACCTGTTTGATTTGCTATAAAGAATACAAATACGAAAGAAATCTTGTACGCCATATCAAAGAACACCATGCTGGTCTTGAATCCTATTACTGCACAGAAGAAAACTGCAGCTCAACTTTTATTAGAAGGGGTTATTTGTTTGTGCATCTCACTTCCATCCATGGAATCGAAGAAGAGTTAGCCAGATCGAAATCTATATCTGCAGAAAGAAGGTCTAATGATAAGCAAAGTCAGCAGTACTACGATGATGTGAGTGATGACGATACCATCCTTGATCTTCTGAACGAAGCCATTGAAAAAGAAAGACAGATAGGTGTACCATCTATGGATATAGACGAATTTTTGAACAGTCTAGAAAACATCAGTGACGATGAAATGAATACATCTACAGCAACAACTACAGATAAGAATGATGACGAGCAGACCACAGATGTGAATTCGATTATCACGGATAGTGCTGATAAAGTTTCTAGCTCATCAGATGACATTTCTGATTACTGTAACCAGGACAGTGAATCTACTATAGACATTACCAATAATGAAAGTGATGTAATTGTTATTAGTGATGAGGACGACGATGATATAAATGACGAAAGATCTTTGGTAACCATCGGAAATTCGACAATCCAGCAGACGGTGATACTAACTTTTCAAAGGACGCTTTCAACTGTTGATGGACAAATCTATGTGTCAGACATTAATATGGAACAGGACTTTTACGAACATGTAATACAGTGAATATGATGTTATACTTTGAGTGGGGAGTGTCGCGAAGCGATATCATCTATTGAACTGATTACTGTTATATATATCACCTTTTGTTCATAAGTTATTTAAAGGTCAATTCATTGTTTAAATTTAACTCCTTTCATTGTTATGAACTCTTTTCATGTTATTTTTTGCTCACTAACTATAATTTCGTATTGGTCCATATTATTTTAATGTATATATTTGAGATATACAAGGATACATTAAAGCTGACCAGTCAGTTAATGTAAATTTTAGTGTGAAATGGATGACTGGGAGTCACAAATAGATGAAGCATGATCCATGCACTGAATTCGTTTGAGTTGCCAGCAGGACAAAATCAGTCTGCATGTACCAGAACATTATGAAATTCGGCCTGACCTTCCTGTTTTTTATGCACGTGAGGCCATAATGCATCGTTTTATTGGTTGAATTTGCAATACTTTGCTCTTGTACCATATATAAAATTGCAAAGGAATATAAGTGATGAAGTTGAAAACAAATGTCCATGTCTTTGTTGTATAATGGAAAACAAGTGTGGAAGGCACATGTACATGTACAAAAGTGGAAGAACTTTCATATGTCTTCCCCTCTGCATCCACTTTCAACAATTCTATGAATTCTCTTCTTGTGATCAAAACAGAACTCATTTGGAACCCGTAAATGCCAGTTCTGAAGAGAGTGCTGTTACTTTAGCTGAAACTGCTTCTGCATCATTCCCACTAGAAACTTGCCCTGGTGCAGAAACTGATTCATCCTGTGTTTCTGTGAGGATTTTGCGTCCCACGAAGATGAAGCAGGAAAAGAGGAGTAGGTAGGTAGTCATATCTACTATTAATCACAAAGTAAACGATGAAATAAACGAAACCTCATTCAAACATTCAAGCTTCTACTATATGTGTATTAGATGTTATCAACTTCATCATTTATATCATTTGCTGTCATATGTACATATAATCTCACTGTATTTTCTTATTCATAAGTTGTTTTCATACAATTAATACATTAATGTTTTGTGATAAAACTTTATTATTAAATTAATCATACATCAAGGTACATGTTGATTTAATAATTGCTGTATTTTCAAAAAAGGTAAATGACAAACCAATTCAATTAATTACACACCACAGGCCCTATGTTCATCACTTACTCAGCGCAGTATTTGCATTATCTTGTTTATGTCATAATATTAACATAACTATTTCCAAATTAACAATTAAATTTTTCTTTCGGAAAAATATATTAAATATATTAAAACCATCAAACCAGAGGCAACAGGTTTAACGCTCTTTTTTATAATGCATTTGGAACATTTGTACTCGGGTCCGACATACATGTACCAGAATATGTCATCAAAAGGAAATCTTAATTTGCTTCATTCAGCTGTATCTACACTTTAAACAAATTCTATAGCTGTGTCTATATGTAAAGCCTTGAGCTTATATTTCTGAAAGTTACTACACCTTACTGGAAACAAGCAGCCAACATCAGTTCACCACTGCAAATGGGAAACTTTACCGACAGTTTATAACCAGTCTAGAAAACGTATCTGTCCATGTTCAAGACCTTATTAATCAAACTTTCATATTTTCAAAGAAGACTCACCGGATACAGTCCAACTGCAAGATTGTATATCGAACCTTCTGAAATCATGACTGTCGCGAAGCGATATCATCTATTGAACTGATTACTGTTATATATATCACCTTTTGTTCACAAGTTATTTAAAGGTCAATTCATTGTTTAAATTTAACTCCTTTCATTGTTATGAACTCTTTTCATGTTATTTTTTGCTCCTTTGATTATATTAAGGCTCCTGTAATTATTTAATATTGTCTTAAATGCTCCTCTCATTATTTAATGTGCTCCTTTCATTGTTTGACGTTTGATATATAAAGTCACTGAATGTTTCATTTAAAAAAGGGCATAATAAGAGCATAAGGAGATACTTTCGGATATATTATGTGCATATGATGTGTTGTGATGATATATTGATAATGATGGAATAAATTATGGAGAAAGTATAGCGAGTTTTCAATACTGCCAAAAAATATAAATTCAAATGATTGTGTAACAAGGACTTCACAACACCCGTCGGGGTATTATACTTTCCATTTTAATAAAGAATATTAAAATGAAATGAAATTTTCAAATATTTTATTAACAAATATATGACACACATTGCAAAAATTACCGGAAACGAAAGAATTTTCTTTAAGATTTAAAGGTACATAGTGTCTCATACAAGTGAATGAAAAATCTGAAAAAACTCGAAAGACTTGATTGCTAAGACCTATCAAATATGACTATAAATATTTTCAGTATTATTCTGTGTTGTAATTCATATTTAAAGAATAAAATCTAACGTTAAAATCTACGACATTATCCTGGTTGTCAGATTTGTTCCTTTCTAAATGTTTGAGTTCTGGATGAGTTATTTATATACTTTGTTTAATTTTTTTATCTTCCTGGTTTATCCGTATAAGACAAGCGCTGAAAAAGGTGTAAGATTTTATATCTTGGGAACATTTTACCGGATCCAAACTTAGTTATATATATTTCATTTAACAGTAAGTTTTGACGATTGTATGGGTCGATTTGCGATGACCATTTGACATTTAATTATTGTTACTATATCGTCAAGCATGGTTGAAATATGACAACGGAAAAGAAAATGCATTCGCAGTCTTCCACTCGGAATTGATTTTGGCAAAGGAATTACTATCTGTCTCTTAAGTCAGACATCAATTACTCAAATGGGTTCGTTAAGTATTCATTAAAAAGATGCGCCAGTAATAGATCAATTATGAGCTTGATTAATATAACACATTCAAGTGCGATACAATCGCTTAAGTGACTTTGAATTAGGTTTGCAGACGATTGGAATTGCATGTCTTACAAGAAAATGACTTCATCTTCAAATTTAATGGAGCAATAACTTTATTTCAACAACTCTGGACAGTTCGTTTATGGTTCCGTGTTATACTAGATATCTGATATTCTAGGAAATGAAGATATAAGAAGGCCAAATAAATGACCATGTGCTTCACTTACTAAGTAATCTATTCCTTAATACACCATAAAATGGTAATATTACTATCACTGTAAAAAGTTTAAGATGGATTTTTTTGGTAGAATAGCGTTGCAACACATACAGAAAAAAATCAAGAAACACAGTATTAGTTCGGAATTGGAATAATTCATACAAAAAATTATTCTGAAATTATTCTAGCATTATACTGAGAAACAAAACGGATAATTGTACCATTTCAATGTCACGAAAACAAACCGATGATACAGATATTGACATATTCAGATATTGGCAATTGCACTGTTCTGATGTTTTGATGTTCGTTGCAGGAAACGGAAACATGTAGCTTTATTAATTATTTGGCAGATTTTTTACAGGAGCAGTACTGTTAGATGATCTTTGTAAAAAAATACCATACACTAGTGGCAAAAATATGAATAGTAAACGGTCAAACAATGATGAAAGCACAGTTCCTTTGCTTGGATTTTGCTTGTATATTATGGAATTTATACACATTTAGCCACATCCCTTCATATTTTATTAACCACTGGTCCAGAAAAGAAAACACTCAGAAATAAATGTATTCAGAACTGAAAAACTAGTCAACATGAACTGTTTTTCGTAAGAATGTAAAAATAATAACGAACATACCAAAAAATGTTGATTTTTTAAAAAAAATATCGAAAAATGGCAAGTTTTACTTGTATAAAAACAAAATTCAACGGATAAAGTTCCTTAAGATGTTTTTACCCTAATGCCGTTCGTTCAGGGGATAATTTGGATGATTTGTACAATTTTAGCGGAGCACAATTCCTTGAAAAGGAGTAAACAAAACGGAGCATTGGAAAGTTGCACAAGTATAAGTGGAGGAATGAGAATAAACTAGCCCTGCCTTATAATGTCCCCTTTCGTTACATACACGTAGATGACGTGCTGTCAATTAATAATCATAATTTCAGTAAATGCCAACGTCTTGTATATCCTAGGAAGCGTCAAACACACACACACTACAGACACCTAAAAATAACATTCTTACTTGGGCTTATTTTTTTAGGATCTACGAAGAGAGACAACTGAGCTCTATATAAGAATTGATTTTAGTTTCCTATTGTAACTTTTCCTTTTCTGAGTAAAAACATCACTTGCTTATGGCGTAGACGTATTACAGTTGATACCTTTCCATGATCACATTATGAAGGAAAAGTTCCTCAAACAAGGGTGCCAAACGAAAGTTTTATGGTCACCATCATGATTACGGAAATTGCGCGTCTCAGATTGTTGAAGATATGCTTTTAACATCACAATATTTTCCTTGTTCCTTCCATCAACGACAAGGAATATATAATGACTTTTAAATTTAGGATATCACGACTGTTGATTCACGTGGGTTAGGATATATGCTGACCATTCCTGAGCACCTAAACTCACTACTGTTATGGGAGTTGTTGTTTTCCAAGCTTCTGTTCCACTGGTATGCTTGGTTTCTTATTTGGTCATTGGTATTGTCTTTCACCAGGGTTATGCTTTTCTTTTCAAAATTCACCAGCTTATGGCATAGAAGTATTTCAGTTGATACATTTTTAGTCATGTTCACATTATGAAGGAAGTTTTTTGACAGAAAATATGCAAAAACTTAGGTTTTATGGCCACACTTGGTATCTACTGTTGATTAAGTGTACTGATAAAGGATATGATCTGCGCAAGTCAACTTGCCGGTACGCCGAAACATAAATATGTAAAATTCCTTTATTCCATAGGAGTATACAATTCCAGCCAAAGGTGTAAGTAGATCTTGACCCATTAAAAGCGCTTCATATGTTGTATTAAAGTCTTTTTGTGGGGTGCCTTCTGACTTTCAATTAAAATGGCGCAAAAGGCGACAAGTCTATTTATCGAATCCTGATCATTTAGTAAATAAACGTGCAGAAAAACTTCAATATACTAATTTGAGGACCATATAGTTGTGAAGAAATATGAAATACTGAATAATTCAATTATTGAAGAGAAGTTTTTCCTGACGTTTGTTTATTAAATTCAGTGGGTTGTACAATGATACTAAAGTTCCGTTAACATTCCTGTCAACTTAATACTCAAACTGCCTGGTTCACCACTATTCAATTCCTTTGATCATCCTGAGTGACTTTTTTGGTAAACACATTTGACTGATTAATGTGTTCCCGTGTCTGCTGAATGTCGCAGCCAAATGTTAATGGACATTGACTAATTTAATTTACCTTCTAAATATCTTTTAACATTCAAGCCAAAGTAGATGAAATAAAACTAGTCTGTGTACTTATTGATTCCAATTTTCTTTCATTAAGTACGGCTTTTCCTTTCATAAAACTACTCTATATTGCAGTCCTGTAAAAAGCCTTTCCGTAGACACATTTTCTCCGTGTATTGAAATTCCAGCGAGGGATTCATTTGATAAATTGGTCTAAAGTGATTTCGTTACATAATGAATTTACTTGTCATAAAGAAACTTTGATTTAATGATTTTTAACAGCTAGCAGACAGGCGAGGCACATGATGTGTGGTTTACATCGTTTTTCAGGTACGGCTTTGTGCTGATGCTAGGCGAGGCATCTGATACGGAGGCATTATCCATCATCCGGTTCGCATCAGCTGAACAGGATCTGGTAACCTGACTTTATTTAGCTCATAAAAGACAGGGAACCATGATCGAATCGCAGTTTAAACAGCATAATAGACTAAGATCGAGAGCACTTGTCGTGCAGTTCATCGGGACCATGTATCACAGGCAGGAGCACTTGAGATTTGGTTTACATATGGCATATATCACGATCGGAGCAATTGATGTGTGGTTGACATCGGGCCCGTGTATTGCTTGATGAGATTCACAATAGGTCTGAGCACAGGGTCTGAGCTCTTGATGTGTGATTTATATCACAGGCCACAGCACTTGCTGTATGGTTTACATTGAGTATCATGAAACGTAATACTTGATATGCAGGTTTACATCGGCATATGTTTCGCAGCTGGTATGGTGTTCTAGAGCGGTTCTGTTTAGAAGTATTTTCAGAACAGAAGATTGGCTATAATCTGGAAAAATAAGACGATAAATATACTCTC